>JABASM010000199.1:0-19666 GCA_019776545.1 Brachystomella parvula
CGTAGCCAACGGAGGCCTGATCGGCGCGTTCGTAACCAGGACCAAACGACGAACATCATGGTTAAATTGTTAGGTTTTTTACGGATTTCGTAGAAACGAGAAGAAAAAAAAAAAAAAAATTTTTTTGAAAATTTTGTTTTTGATTTCCGGGAAAAAAAATTTTCATATTCGTGTTCAGCATGCCCAAATTAGTCTAGGAAAAAATTTTGGTAACATTTGGAGCGACCCCACGATAGTCCATTTTTTCCAGGAACACTTTCAAATCACCACTTAATTATTTTTCACCGAATTGAAAAGTCGACGAGATCCTAAAGTCGCTGGCTCAGAGAAGAAAAGAGGAACCACTTGAGTTTCCTCTCACAACAACAATAAACTTTTTTTTCTTCATTTTCAACTGTTTGAATTTAACAACTTAAATAATTAGGCGCAAATATCGCATAATTAGGCGCATTTTAAAAATCACACGAATGATTTTAAAAATCACGCGAATCTTTTTTTTGATAAACACGTATCTTTTTTCGACGCATGTATTTTTTTGTCGAAATCACTTGAATTCTACGTATAATTTTTCTAAGTACTTTTGAAAAAAAAATCTTTCTCGTCTTTTTGCATAGAACTTCGCTTTAATTCAGTTGAAATCGGTATGTTACAGGAAGTATGGACATTCAGTTATCAACACTTTCTAGAAAAGGACAACAAGAATCACGCACTAATGGATAGAGCTATATCTTCCATTCAATCTTCAAATCGCAAAATATTTGTTAGTTTGTTTCCCCGTCCACCAACCTTGACGACAGCCCTACATCTATGACTCGTAAATCTAGGGTCACGTAGATCCAGATAGAAATCTACCCCTACTCCCAGCTGAAATAAAAGTTTCAGCCGAGTAAAAGTGAGTTGAAAGGAGGCATCAGCTTTTCGTTTTGGTGCTGAAGTTTTGTAGCTTTTCAGATTTTTGAAAATAAATTTTTACCAGGAACTAGCTGCTATACTAAGCTTCAGTCATTTCAACATTGTTTCCAACGGTCATTCTCTGGGTCTGGCCATCATTCTCTCCAAATTGAATTGGTCCGACTATAAACATTGTTATAAATAATAACGCAAGGTATTACTGATTTCTAATGTAGCTCAAAAAATAATGGCACTTCACTTCATACGGTCGTTACTGTTATTTTATGTTTGCTTTGTTTCTTTTCTAGTGTGCAAGATGAATGTTGACGAGTTCTTGTCCCTTGTTAAAACCGGGGGTGTCCAAAGCCGAGTGGACTCTGAACGTCGAGGGCGAGCTGCTGACTCAGGGTCTGCCCCGAGGAAGCGCCCCCGAGAAGCGGAAAGAACTGATGCACCTGTAAAGTCAGGGGGCATTATGAAGCGGCCAAACATGGGGACAGCTCCTGTGCTGCCCACCCAAGAATTTTCCAACAACAAAGTTACTTCCAGTGGCAGTGGTATTATTGGTGACCTTGAAATTACAGAGGAAGAAAGGCTCAAAATCCTTCAAATGGTAGAAGATGAACCGGAGGTATATTCATACGCTACTATGAGTATCAGCCAGTTCGTGAATTTTTTCATTGTTGTTATTTATAGGGTGCACCTTTCGACGATGTTACATTGAAACGAATGGTGTCAGTACTGGAGAAGAAAATCAGCAAAAACCAAGAAATGCGGATTAAATTTCCCGACCAGCCAGAAAAGTAAGTTGACACCCATTGGAATGAAGTTGATCAATAGTATTCTTTTAAATTCAGGTTCATGGATTCCGAAATTGAACTGAACGAATCGGTGCAAGAACTTCATGCACTAGCCACGGATTCAGAATTGTACTCCCTTGCGGTGGAACTTTCACTTCCATCTATTCTCCTTGGACTACTCGCACACGAGAATTCGGATATATCCTGTGCGGTCGTAAATCTTCTCCAGGAAATTACAGATGTAGACACTATTAACGAAAATGAAGATGCAACTGCTACATTCCTTGATGCATTACTCGATCAACAGGCCATTTCTCTGCTAACGCAAAATTTGGACAGGCTTGACGAGAGTAACAAGGACGAGGCTGACGGAGTTCATAATACTCTTGCAATTTTCGAAAACTTGTTCGAAATTCGTCCACAGCTTTGTTCCACTGCTGGTCAGAATGTGAGAAATTCATAACATATGTATATGTTATGAATTCAACAGCTTTAACCTTGCTGCTTTTATAGGGCCTTCTTCAGTGGTTATTAAAACGACTGAAGTCCCGGATGCCGTTTGACACGAACAAGCAATATGCTGGCGAGATGCTGGCGATTCTCCTCCAAGATACTCAAGAAAATCGTTCAGCCCTAGGCGATATAGACGGGATTGACGTTCTTCTCCAGCAACTTGCCGCTTACAAGCGACATGATCCAAGCACAAGTGAAGAAGCTGAGTTTATGGAGAACTTATTTAATTGCCTCTGTAGTGCATTGCTCTACGGTGGAAATCGTGAGAAATTCCTCAAGGGTGAAGGGCCACAGCTCATGAACCTTATACTCAGGTGTGAATCAAATACAGTATACTAAGTATTTTCATTTCAGCAGTTGATATTTTGATTATTCCAGAGAAAAGAAGCAGTCGCGTGGAGGTGCATTGAAAGTGCTGAACCATGTCGTTTCTGGCCCGGAAGGAGCAGCCAATGCCAACAAAATCGTCGACATATTAGGGCTCCGTACCATATTTCCTCTGTTCATGAAGACACCAAATAAGTCAAAGAGAAAGGGACTATCAGCTCGTGAGCACGAAGAACATGTTGTTTCCATACTAGCTGGACTTCTTCAGCACTTGACAGGGCAAAACCGTCAGCGCGTCATAGTGAAGTTTGAGGAAAACGATTTTGAGAAGGTAGAAAGGATTTGTGAGCTTCATTTCAAGTATCTTGACAAAATGAATGCGGTTGACAAGAAGATCGTCCAAGAGATGAAAGATGGAGAAAAATTAGATGAGGATGAGATTTACCTCAGACGTCTTGATGGTGGACTCTTTACCCTCCAGCTCATCGACTATATCATTTTGGATGTTAGCGTTGCTAATCCAGCTGTAAAAGAAAAAGTTAGAAGCGTCATTCAGCTCCGCCGGGGATCGATGGAGACAATTCGTGAAATTGTCAAGGAATATGCAACAAATATTGGGGATGAGAATAAGGAATGGAAAGAAAAGCAGACTGAATATATTGACAGTCTTCTTGAACAGTTCTAGTAGTATAGGGCCCTTTTGTTTTTAATTGTGTTCAGTGTTTAATTGTGTTTTGTGGAATTTAGAATTTATGACTATACCATCACTCATTTTTTCTTAATAAAGTAGAAATTCGTACAAAAATTATCAATTACTGCAAAACATTTTTGAAAAGATGCTGGCTGGGTTCTGTAGAAACTGAGAATGGAACATGTGTGGGAAAAAAATATTTTGAAAGCCGGCGTCGGACTTTTCATTTTTGCATTCGTGACGGGAAGTACAAGTACGGGAAGTCCGTGATTCCATTGTTATTGAGTTTTAATTTATAATTGAAATTTTATTAGTCCATTTATAGTTTGTCAGCACTTCTTGTACCTTCAAAATGTTCTCGGATTTTGAGTCCAACTTGTACGATCGTCAAATCCGGTTGTGGGGAGTAGAAGCTCAAAAAAGGTAACTGACATACCCGGGGTCCTTTGTCGGACCAGTGGACACAGTGTATACTGGATCACTAGAGGCTGCTGACATTCATCTGCGTTTTCAGGCTCAATAATGCCCGGATTTTGATTATTGGAATGAATGGATTGGGAGCCGAACTCAGTAAGAACATTATTCTCGGTGGAGTTAAATCCGTTGTACTTATGGATCATCGGAATGTCACTAAACTGGATTTCTCGAGTCAGTTCCTCTTATCGACGGATTCTTTGGGACAAAATGTAAGTTCTGGAGTAGCCACTAGGAGGTGTGACAGATATTCATACAGTTGATTTGCTATATTTATTGCAGCGAGCTGCTGCGTCTTTATCCCATGCACAACGCCTAAATCCAATGGTTGATGTCTTGGCAAGTAGTGCGAACCCAGATGAGAAAAGTGATTTCTACTTCGAACAGTTTACTGTCATTGTGGCAATTGGCTGCACCCCTTCGCAAATCAAACGTCTTGATTACATTTCACGTCAGTTTGAGATCAAGTTCTTCGCAGCTGATGTCTTCGGATTCACAAGCTACATTTTCATTGATTTAGGCGACAAGCACAAGTACACCAAGTATGTACAATCAATTTATGCTTCTTTCTCTAACTTGATTGAAGTTTCGTTCATCATGACATTTTGCCTTAATTTGCAGGGAAGTTGTTTCAAAAGCGGCTCCAACGGCTGGAACAACAAACTCTGGGACTGTTTCGAGTAAGTTGATGGGATCTGATGTCGCGTAGATTCACACCCGACGTAGCATCTACCGCCCATTATATTCAGTGGCGGAGGAAAGAAAGCATTGCAGTGGGAGACAGTAACGTTAAAAACTATCCTGAAAGAACGGGGCGCGAAGGAAAGCCATATACCATATGGGGTCGCTTCTAGTTTCGATCCATTTAAAACAACCGTCTTTTCTCAGATGGTCGGTAGTCCATTTCGTTTGCAGCAAGACCAATACCACCTAACTTTTAGTTTTAGCACTTTGGTTTTAGCCCTTTTATATGAGTTTCGACCCTTCAGAAAAATGAGAATCATTAGATGCGTTGATTTTTCTGCTGCTTAAAAACAGGAGGCAGTGTTTTCCTTTTCATTTCGCTAAAGGTTAGTTGTAAAACGTATAAGCGTGTCGTTGGGTGTGCCCTGTTTTAACACATGTTGGTTGTCCAGCGCTTACTTGTTGTCGTGTTGTTGTGTTGCCTTGAAAAAGGTTATGTTCTGAGCAAAGGGAGGCAAAATTTGGATGTTTCGAAACGTAGACCTTGTAAAAAGAATGGGACACAACGAAGCCAGATGGCTAGTAGCCCTGTGCTTATCTTGGAGCTTTCTTGGCCTGTCGAATTAGTAGAAGCTAAACTCTCTGATTATATACAGGCACCACAAAAGTTGTACAAGGATGTGCAACTTTCTGCCCATTCGAGGAACTACTTGAGATGAATTGGTCAAAAGCCCCACCTGGATTCATTCGAAAAACGAAACCATCCGTTCATGTCATTTTCGGTAGAGCTCTTGGTTATGCCTACTCACCATAATTGTACCAACTCATTTTTGTAATTTCAGTGTTATTGGAATTTCTTGAGCACTTTAAGCGTTCCCCAGCTCCAAACTCAGTTGAAGACAGAAGCCAGTTTGGGAAGTTGCTGGAAACCTACCTCTCATCGAACGGGTTTGCAATTGATCTCATTGACACCGAACTTACAGAGTATGTTTATTAAGGTCAAGAAATATTTAAGTGGCGTTGATAATTAGCAATCGTTTCATTATGTGTCTTTAGGAATATCTCAGGTCAACTAGGCCCAGTTTGTGCAATTACTGGTGGTGTTTTGGCCCAGGAACTTGTGAAAGCAGTTTCTCAAAAAGACGAACCGATTTCAAACCTCTTTGTCTTTGATCCTACTCGTGGAACCGGACTTGTTGAGAAATTCAGCCGTGCTGATACGCCGGGTGCCTATATTAATTAACCACTTAGTTGGTATCTTTAATTTTTCAGAAACGTTTTTCAAACCAACTATTTAATCATTCTCTCTTTTTTAGCATTAAAAATAAATTAGGCAAATAAAATAGAGCTAATTTCCTTAATTGTTTTTTCTAACTGTAAATTATAAATTAGCGTCCTAGAGTTATGTAAAAATTTTCCTTTTGCGTAACAAGTTCCGTTGGGAATTGGGAAAACAGTTAAGTTGTGTCATTGGATTACGTTCGAATTCTTGAAATGAGGTCAGTCCAGCTTGTCATCAATAAGTCAGTTACATCTCGATTACATAGTCCTTGCTGCCGGATGAATATTTCCACCAATCAACAAAATAATCACATAAATCAAGAATGTCAAAGAAGCACTTGAAATTCTTTCCGCAGTCTTTCTTCGCCTTTCCATCTTTGGCTGCCAATTGGAAGAGAGAAGCTCTTGCTTCTGTCCCATTGGCTGGAGCTCTGAAATCCAGAATGGGATTTTTTACTCAAAATTTCTGAATTTTATGGGATTTATTTGGAACTTACGGGAAGAAGACTTGAAATGGAGTCGCCATCATTCCATACTTCTTAGGAAACTTATGAGCCTCACAAATTGTTTTTTGCAAGCACTTTGTTGAGTCCAGTCCAATATTGTTCGTGAAATCTGCCCCCATGAAATTGAATACTTTATTTGAAGCCATGAGGTGGTTCAGAATCCCGTTCTTGTCGTTGTTGCTTCTCCCTGTGAGCCCTGCGGGACGTGAACCAGTGAACAGAATTGGAACCGCAAAAATCAGCACAACGACCAAAAGGCTGAAAAGTCCGAAAATTGCCTAGGCCATCCAATTTTAATTATTAATCCAAAAGTAAAAAATTCTAAAATTTGATTTTCTTATTGTCGTTTCAGCGAACCTGATTGGCCAAGTCGACTGTCGATCCCGAGGATGCTCTTTGAGGGAGGGTAAAGGAAAACAATGGAACTGTGAGGGCAACGGAGGTATTGAAGAGACGCCGTTGGATAAACGCTGATTCCGGGGCTGTGGCAAAGTCACGGAGGCTTTCATACCCATTCTGTGGTGGGATTCCGTAAGTTGACGGGGGTGGGCCATAGGAGGATGATGGAGCACCATACGTTGGTTTTACAGAGGGTAAACTCGCAACGCCTTTTGCGGGGCTACCATATTGGGGTGATGGAGCGCTGTAGTGAGTATGGGAATAGGTCTCCTTGGCTGGAGGAAGGTAGCTGGAGTATGAACTGCTCGGCACGGGAGCGTCACCCCTTGCATGAGAGATCAGACAAAGGCAAAGCAAAGCCAGGGCAAAAATGCCTAAAAATTATTTTAGAGTAATTTTCCTTCCAAAGCTTTTTCAGTCTAATCCCAAAATTTTCTTAAAATTCAGCCATTTTCAATAAGGGCTTTCTTACCTCGTTCCATTGTAATAGCAAAAGAGAGTCGGAAATGAACGCTAACCCGAGAAAATGGTAACTGTGGAAAATTGAATGATCCTCTGATTAGCAGATAGCTGAACTGAGTTCCTCAACTGAGCTGCATTAGAATATTTATACCGTAAGCAGAATGAATTATTTCTTATGGTGTTTTGACATTGACTTTTAAGAAGCAATCAGTGCAAATAATTTTCCTTGTCGTTTGCTTATTATTACTTCAGGCATACTGGACTTTCACACATGTGAACAGAAAAAATCGCCCTATATTTGAGAGGTGTTAAAGCTAATCTTAGTATTTAACACGAGTACCCTAACCTAATTTTCAAAGCAAGGAGGAGCCGGCTCTGCCTCATTAGTAATTTGATATTCACGGTAAATTCGGTTGATGAGGGCCAGAGTTTGCAGAGGCGTCAAAGCAAGCTTTGAAGATTTCACTTCCATCAACCCTGAATTTTGAAATATTTCAAACTCTTCATAAGGGACTGTTTGGAAGTTAGTGTCCAAAGTGTTTAAACTTGGTTTCATTGGTTGATCCACATCCATTCCCTTTGTTGACAGGTGAAAGGAGGTAAAGTTCGGTAGAATTTCTGCTCCACTTTTCTCAGCGCATGAGTCCAAGGAATCCCCAGTACATCGAATCACTGCACAAACCTGCCAGCCAAATTCAGCAGTGTCTCGAGCCGTTTTTCTAAATCCATTAAATGCAACCAGCCGATAATTTCCGCGGCTTGTTGGCGGCACCTCAAGACTATAAACCAGTGAACAGCAGAATTCACCTTGGCAGGCTTCTGCATTTTCGCTTCTTAAGTCCAGTAAAGTGGTGGAATAATTCTGTAAATCTTCTTTAAGGAAAAAATGATCGCCTGAGAATTCCTGGGCCACTGGATCTCTGGGAGTTGATAGAGGTGTATCGTAAGGAACGTTTGAAATTTCTGAAATGATCATACGAGACCCTGAGGCGGGGTCAAATGTGTAGTTCAAGGGCCCACTGGGTCCTGAGAAAATCCCACTTCCGAGTTGCCCCCCACTTGGAGCGTGATAACCAGAGACTAAAAGATTTGTATTTGCGCTCATTGCCCACATGGCGTTGGACTGAGTTGCTAGGTCAAGGGAATTTATTTTTAGCGTATGCTTAAAAAAATGGAAGGTAATTAAATTCAGTCCACCTGTTAGAAATGGGAGTTCGTCTACCCACGCCGTTGTAACTATGAAATTTCTGAGGCCGTTTTTCACGTGCGCAACAGCAGGGCTGTAGAACATGATGTCAAAGCAAATAAACGTTCCGAATGTAATTCCAAAATCAGTCTCAAATGTTACTTGTTCCGGGACTTGAGGAGAATCAAACTGATCTTCGAAATACAAATTGTACTTGTGATACCTGAAATTAGGAATAAGACTTAGGTTGATCGAAAATCAGAAATTAAAATTTTTGAGCAGATACTTTGCTATGACTTCTCCATCTCTGTTAAGTACAATATTCGTATTGTACTGGAAATTTCCATCCGGCGGGCACGACACATCTTCGCATGCGTTGCACGCTTGGATTTCAGCCAAGTTCACCACAACGTAAATTCTTTGAGCTCTCGCAGCACAGGATAATTTTTGAAGCGTCTTGGGAAAGATTAGCAATAGATTATCGCCTTTTGACGTTGGCTATTACTTACACCGGCAGCATCTTTGCGCAGGCATGGGTTCTGCCCTATGTCTGGAACTCGTACAAAAAATGGCCTAGCGTCTTTCCTAGTTTTTGGAATTTGAAGGGATGTCAACCCATATTCAGGAAAGACAATTATATCTGCTTTCTAAAGAATATAACAAGAGTAAGAAATACTACAGGACGTAAATTTATTTCCTAGAAATTCCAGAGAAAGTTGTTGTCGAACCTACGTTAGATTTTGCTTCTGCAATAAACTCCAAGTAAGCCTCAGCATTTCGGCTTAGGACTTCATCCGGTGACACTAATTCTGAATATGGGGTAGGCTGGTATTCTACTACAGCTGCTATATATCTATTCCTCTTAATTAAAAGGACATAATTAAGAAATTAGCGAAAGGCCCTGCGTTCGAATAAGCGGAAAATTCGCATTTAGCCCCAGATTTTCTCCCACAATCGATTGGTGAACTTATTAGAGCTTTTTTGCTTAAATTACAGGGTGGTTTTCGAGGTTTAGCTGCTTGAAAGCGTAGCTCGAAGTGCCACTAACAGACTTAGAGACCATTAAGCACCAACCCAACAAACACCACCTCTTGGTCTTTGCTGACTTCCAAAGGCCACGGTCATCGGAATACGGAAAAAAAATCCACCAATCAATTTTGCGAAAAGACTGAGGGTGTATGTAAATTTTTACCTTGTTCGAAGGAACGCCGTTTTGCTAATGCTTTATATTCGTTCTCCCTTGAGCATTTAATAAAAATTAAATTGAATTTTCAAAGAAATGTTGACTACCTGTGAGCTTATGTCTCGAAGAATCCCTTGGATTTTCGTACATGAAAATATCAACATAAAAAGAATGCACCACATTGTGACTATCTTCAATTAACTTGGACCAGGACAAAACTCACCAGCGCCAGTATGCTTTTTGGTCAAATAAGATTATATGCCTGAATTCCAGTATCCTGCGTGGTAAGATAAGGAAAGCAAAGAAAAGCCTGATAAGACTAGGACATAATGCATCACCTGGGTTTAATGATCTGTACCTCTCTAAATTAATGTATCAACGTTTAAAGACAATTCATTAATGAAGACTCACAATGAGATTTTCGCAATAAAGGAACTGAAATCAGAAATCAATAATTATAATCTTAATCAATTTTATTCAAAATCGGCTCACTTTCACCTTTCTTTCCCTTAAATTGTGTTAGCCACATTGTATGATAATTGCTTTCGTAAATAAAAGTTTAAGCAAGCTCGTGTCATTGTTTTTGGAAGTAGCCTTACGTAGACTCGTAGAATTACACGGGAAGAAATTCTACTTTTTAGCTCAGAATTCATGTTTAATTAATTGGTTAAATATGCACCTAAAAATTGGGAAAAAGTTAACGCAGATTCCCATTTTTAGCAGTTGGAATTTCACTACCAGTGAAAGAAGATGTCTGCGTCAGTTAGTATTTAGTTTCATCCAGTGTGCTGCAAAACTACTGAATATCTACTGCTGGTGAAGATTAAGAAAAGCTTTGAAAATGAGGATCCTTTTGGTGAGTTCAAAATATTTTTTCCTTCCGTAACACGCTTGGCGTGTAGGCCCGTAAGTTAACGAAGCTCATGGTTGGCCTTTTTTACGTAGAATCGCGCGAGGCTTTTTATTTCCGACTGACTTGAAAATATTAGGATGGGAATCGCAATGTTCAAGAGACATTATTTGCTAATCATCTTCCCACGTACTACGTATTAACTACAATTTATTAAATCTTTCTATTCAAACGTCCAGTTTTCCTCCAACTTCACTTAATAAAAGAATGAAAATGAATTTTCTGTCAGGTCGTCTCGCTGTTTGCGCTTGTGGGGTCATCAGTGGCAACTTTGTCCACTCTTTTCCCCTATTTCTTCTCCCCCGGTCCACCCACTACTCCACGACCGTCATCTGGACGATCAGTGACAAATACTGTAAGACGTGAATTCACGCGTCGAACAACGGATTTCTACAAGCAAGGAAAAAAGAAGCAAAAGACTCGGCTTTCACTCCAAGTTTCACTCGGGCCAATGATTTTCCCAGAAAGTTACGAGGAGTCCACCACTCCAATCAGCCCAGTAAGAAGACCGCCGAAAGTCAAAGCACCACGCCTTGTCCTAAAAACTACAACAGAAGTCCCTGACTACGAGGAGTATCACGAATCTGAGGAAGAAGTCTTGTCCGAGGGATTCACTCCACCTCCTTCGGATGAAACCACCCCCAAGTCCAATGTTTTCGGATTTTTCAAAAAACTTAAAGACAAATTCCCAAGCATTCATGACTGGATGATGGACAAGGATGGGGAAGACCAAGAGGAGAGTGAGTCAAACAGAGAGGCACGAGCATCCAAAACTTTTAATCTGCATTACAAAAAGAAGCATTCAAAACACCATCAGAAAAAGGCGCCCAGGCCAAATCCTGCCTACGGCGTTCCAAAAAAACCAAAAAGTGTGCTTACTCCTCCCAAGAAGCTGATTAGAAGACCAGCTAACAGACCAACTCCCCGCCCCCGTCCCCGCCGACCACTTACAACGCCTCCTGCTTTTGAATCAGAATCTGACATCCAACCAGCGGGACAAACGGAACCCCCACGCCGCCGCCCACCTACACGTAAACAGAAACCCAAGCCTATCCCACCCACCCAATTTGAGCAATACCCTGGCCAAGGTCTTGCGGTTTTTGAAAAAGAACAAGACATCCAGCCCGCTGGGCAAATTCTGCCTCCGCAGCCTTCTACCGGGTACGGCTATCCTTCCGAGAATGAACAAGATATCCTTCCTGGTGGACAAGCCCCAACATCAGGCTACTCTTATCCAAAGCCTCAAGAAATTAGTAAAGAAATATTTTTCTATGAGCCACCACCCCAGTTTGCACCGAGTAAACCTAAACCATACGTTCCCAAGCCCCCACTACCGCCAAAGAAGCAGTACAAAGTCATTTTCATCAAGGCACCAGAGCCCGAACCACCGATTATTCCCGAAATCCCACAGATCCAACCAGCACCAGAGCAAAAGACGCTCATTTACGTCGTCGCCAAGAAACCAGAGAATCCCCCAAACATTGTCATCCCTGCTCCGGCAGCAACCCCTACACAAAAACCGGACGTTTTCTTCATTCGATACAAAGTGACCACCACGACGCCTGCTCCAAATGAGAACGAGAAGGATATTCAACCAGGTAGATTTTTTCTAAAAGACAGTATTAAAAAAACTTCTTCAATTTTTTCTTTGTTGAACAGCCGGTTCGCTTCCTAAGCCAAAACCGGGGTACCGATACCCCAAGCCAAAAACTACAACGCCTTCCCCCGAGGAGACGGAAGAGGAAGTCTTACCTGGCGGGCAGGAGCCCCCAGAAGAATACCTACCACCTGATGAGACCGAGGAAGAAGTACTCCCAGGGGGCCAAGAACCCACTGACGAATACTTACCGCCTGATGAAACTGAGGAAGAAGTACTTCCAGCCGGCCAAGATGTCACTGAGCCCAACAAAGAGTATCTCCCTGCCGACCAAGATGAAACAGAAGAAGAGGTTTTGCCCGCTGGCCAAGAAGTGACCCAATCCCCGCCTCCAAAAGAAGCGGAAAAAGAAATACTACCAGCCGGTCAGCTTCCACCACCACCGCCGCCTCAGTATTATCCGCCGCCACCCCCAAGTAACCAGTATTTACCTCAGCCTTTGCCATCTTACGGTCCACAGCCTCAGGTTTGGCAAAATCAAGGCTACGGCTACAGTAATCCTCCAAATGAAAAATACGGAGCTCAGAGTGGCAGCCATTATTTCCCGTCAGGGAATACTAATTCTCAACATAATTTCTCTCCACCCCAAAATTCAAACTTCCAGAACATCTATTCACCACCTCAATACAATAATTTCCAAGGCAGCAATAGTCAGAGCCTCTCGTCCAATTCCTTCAACTTTGGTAATCACTATTCCAAACCCACTTATCCCGGGCTCAGTTATTTGAAAGACGGCTACCATAAAGCTTACTACGGAAATCAAAAGTCCAATGGTTACATTCAAAACAATCAGAACAACTACGTTCCTAGGAACCTCCACACTGTACAATCGCCTGCGCAGTTCAGCGTCCCGTTCTACAATAACCTCCATCGCCAAGGTGCTTTAGATGAGGACGCTTCTCTCAAGTAAGAAATAATCTTTGAGCTTCTGAATTTTAAAATAAATTCTGTAATATTAAAAACGTTTTTCCATTCTTTTCAGTTCACTTCTTTTCAGCTCCCTCGGATTGTCACCGTTCCCTTGAAGTTTCGGACTCTAAAAGCTTGAGCTTCAGTGGGGAAAATCTTAAGCTTGGATTTCAATCTATATTAAAATCTTACTTCTTAATAGATTCTTTATTTTCGATAAAAAAAATTTTTCATAATTTTGACCGAAGTGAAAACATTTTTTTTTGTGAAAATTCGTTATCCTTCTTTCGTTTTGACCACTTAAAGCCTCGATAGCATTTTACCATGAGTTTATTCCGTCAGAGGCGAAGCTTCAATCTTCAATGAAGCTCAAGATTTGGCCTCTATTTCTTTTATCTTAGAAAGGTAGGCCGCAATGCAAAGAGTTAATAATAGCCAGCATCCCGTTTTACTCTTATCCCATTTTTGTCTATCCTTTCAATGCTGAAAGATTCTCAAAATAATTATATTCTGATTATCCAGTAGCTTGGTTACATGGGGCACTGACTTAGATTTTGCTATGCATCTATTCAGCACAAGCCACGACAAATCCATGGATTCTTTCTCAATGCGATGGGTGCGAGGTATCTGAAGGTCGCATATTTTCTCTTGATCATCAAAGCTCCTCTGCATAAATTTTTGCAATGGGGGTCGGAATCTAAAGCCTTACTGCGGTATTACTGATGCAAAACCTCCTTCCTACCACGAATGGATTGACCCACAAAGAAAAAGCAGGTGCAGGTGGTGGTTTACAATTGAAATTAATATTTTTTTTGCTTTCGTTTACTACTATAACTTAAGGAGGAGGCCACCTAACTCCCACAGATCTCTTGTAATTTAACGCTAGCTATTAGAAAATTTTAATGAAATCCGCTCCTGCATTCTTGATTACCATCAAAGACAATAGGAAAGGAAGCGTGAGGTGCAAGCCCCTTTTATCTTACACTTCCTTACTACATACGAGCAAAATCAAGTGGAAAATGGAAAGTGTGTCATTCTGTAGTATGAGGAAGAACAGGACATGTAACGGGACAAGAAAGGGAAACCGAGGCTCATTTTGATGACAAGGCATCAAAAATCAGTCAGTGGTAAATGTAACAATATTTTTTATCCAGAATTTAAGCCAGTGAATAATAGTATACTTTGATTTTTGCATAAAGGAAAAGCAGAAGTTTTTTTTTAGTATGTGTTACCTCTGTGCAGTTGTAAACGCCGTCTACAGCTTCATTTGTTCAAACTTTTTCCTTTTAGTCCTCATTTCACTACCCTTCACTGATCAACAGGACTCAAGCCCTGGGCATAACAGTTAATCAGGTAAATTTTTTTTCAAATTGAAAATTCTTGCTTAAATTTAGCCAATAGTAGTTGTTAATCTTGTTACCACCGTTCGCTGCTTGCGAGGAGCGTGGGTGGGGAAAGGATGTTTACATGGTGGGACTCCAGTCCTAACTGCCTTGGCTTGTTTAAATGCCCCGATTCTCAGTTTCAGATTTATTTTCAACTGCTGGTTTACTCAAAATCGCTTCATTTTTTTTTACAGATCAAAATGCCACGAGAACTTCTCCGTCTCCTACTCCTGACCATCCTCATCTTCTTCCTCGTTTCAGACATCATCGAACTCCTCCCTTATTTGCCAGCGACGGGCCTAAGTTCTGCAACCCTCCTTCATCGCATGATTGCATTCAGATTCAGTTCAAATCAAAAAATGAAGCAACCTAATAATCACGAGAATGAAGGAAACCTTGAAGCGTCCTTGTCACTCGCCCAGAAACTGAATTTCGCTCATGGGCGTGAGAAAATGGATTCAATAAATTCCAGGAAAGTGGGTGTGGGAAACGGTCTAGCTACACCGGTTGGTGCTCAAGAAAAGGGATCTACAGGTAAGCAGCATTAAATTCTAGTCTGCCGTGTCTGCCAAGTGGAACTTGGCATTTTGAACGTCATTGTCTAATTCTCTTTTTTCATCTAGTTAAAGAAACCGAGCAGCTAGAAGCCTTGAAAATAAAGTGGCTGAGCATAATGCAAAAACACTGCTTGCCAAAATTAGTTTGTGAGCTTCATGCCTCTCTTACTGGAGACAATAGCTTAACTGACCTTGAGTTGAGCCTTCTTTCTGTAATCAAGTAAGCCAAGTACTGCTTAATCTAAAATCCTGCTCCCATACATATTGCTCTGATTTCAGGGAAACTAGCCTTGGTACTTCAGGGGAGATTGTATCCCGCTATCACTTTGCAGCACACATGGGTCAACTTTTGTCTGGAGTAGAAGGCAACGGATGCCATAATTTTTATCCCGACTGCCCAATATCTGGAACACACGTCCTAAAGATGATGAAAAAAGTTAAAGTAAAATAGAAAAAACGAAGAGTTTGTGATTTCATAGGAGAAAAATAGTTTGTATGCATTTCTGTACAGCATTTTTATTTCTAAACTCTTTTCAAATAAGTATACTTCCCTTACTGTAATAATTTTAATATAATTTCACTAGAATTATTATCTTTAACTAAATCTACAAGACTGAGAAACATAGAAAGAAAATATTAAATTTTTTACTTATTTTTATAACAGTGGAACTTGAATGTCTGTAAGCTTTTTTACCCTTTGTATACGAGCCTCACTTTGAAAATAAACCAAAACTAATAAAGGAAGAGTTTTGCTTCTGATGAAAGCGATGATAAAGATGGTGGCGAAAAGGGAGCCTGAAAAAGGTAAAAATAAAGTCAGCGTCAGAAGGAGGAAGTTGCTGGAAACAACCGTTCGCTTGTAGACATTGATTCTGCTTTGCCTGGGCGCAGACGCAGAACCTGCCAAGCTTTCTCCATATGCTCCCTTACCCAACTAGCCAGGTGTGCAAGATGGAATGAGATAACGATGAAGAAATCGTTAAACCAATTCTATACCCTTTAACCAGTCCATCCTCAGGAATTGAAATTGAACACACAGTTTAGCAAAACTCATCAGAAAATGTGGGGATTTTTCCTTCTGATTATCTCTACTCCAAAAATCGTCTTTCAAAAAATTCCTCACTACGAAATCTCAACTCAAAATTCGGCCGACCAAAAATTTCCACTCTAAAATCTGCTATCCTCCTTTCTTGAAACCTCCGCTTACCCAAAGTCCCCTCCGAAGAGAGGCAAGCACTAGTTGACCGTCACCGAAAATTATTGGATGTTTTTGTACTCCTGATGGCCTGATGGAAAACAAAAGAAACATTTGATAGGGCCTTTTGAGGGTTGTCAAAAAGTGCCTTTAGAACATTAATTAAGATGTGGATAAGAGGAACTCACGCTGTTCTCCTCAGTCTTGGTGACCAGCGGATAAGCGGAGATAATCAAAGAACACCGATTTCTGCTTCGACCATTCTGAAATATGCCCGACAATATAGCAGCAATTTTTTACAGCGTATTTCACAACTCTATGACCCCTTGATTCTTAATCCGAATTCTTAAGCCGAACTAAAAAAGCCCTGCACCTAAAACTGCCCATTTTGGTTCAAGCGGCTGAGCTACAATACCGCGACTAGTCAACCTGTACTTACATTTGGCGAACAGTTTTTTTTCTGATTTTTTTCTAAAATAATCAAGTGAAATTACACCTTTATTTAGTATAAAAAAATAGAAAAAACAGGAAAATGTTTTAGAAAGTGAGAGTGGGTCAAGCTTAGGCTAAAGGTGATTCTGAATTTGCAGAAAAAGGTAGAGAAGTATTTGAGAAGCATTACTTTAAAACTTCCTCAAACTGGTTGGGTAACCTGTAAAATTGAAAGTTATGGGAAAGTTATTCTGCTGATGATAATGACAATGTCAAAATGAAATAACATTCATCGAAATCTTGTTTCCCATCGAGAGCATGCATTGACCATCGAGGTTTTCATTGAGGGTGCATTGGAAAATAATTCTGACCCCCTCCGACCTTCATTTCTTTTGCATATTGACCCCTTCTTAGATAATTAAATGCGGAAAGGAGGTACTCTTTACTATGGGAAAACGAGAAAGGCAGCGTGCTCAGTGTTTTCTTTTTCGTCCCTTCAAAAACGAATTGATTTCAAGGAAACAGTCACAGTTCTCTTCCGAGGCCTCAACAGAATCCTTTTCCAAATCTGACTCTTGACTCTGAACGTGACTAACGGACGAGACAACGACGCTGAGAATGAAGTGTAGTGTTTTCCTAGTTGTGGTAGCGCTGGCAGGTAAGAAATTATTTTGAAAGCGATTCCTACTTACAAGTTCAGAATTTTATACGATTCGGTTATTTCAGCGCAAATGCCACTGGCTTTTTCTGGTGTCGTTACTTGGACAAAGCAAGGAATTCAGTATTTGAGTAATGAGCAGTTCGCTGCTCTTCAAGATCCATATGGGCAAGGGCAACAAGGGCAGGGACAAGCCGGACAACAAGCACAAGGACAACAAGGACTTTGGTAATTTTTTCTTTTTTCAGTCTTTCTAAAAATTTTTGCTTATACTGTTTGGTTTTTTTTTTCAAGAAAATTTTTTGACGAAAATGAATTTAAAAGCAGAAAATCAAGGATGTTTTCAGAGCATTTCCTTTTTGTTTAGTTGTAACTCGTCCCATTTCTATCAGAGCAAAAATGAAATTGGAAAGTTTTCCTAAATCGCATCCAACTTGAGCTAAAACCGGTTTCACCAAAAAACAAGTGAAAGGATACCAAAATTTCTCACACTAGCTATCAAAATCAGCTGAAAATACAAGAATAAAAAAATCATAATCAAAATGGCGAGGAACTCTTCCAACCTCAGTTTTTAATTTCCCTGAAAAACTGAATTAGTAAACTAATATTTTTTGTCTTCTAGGCGTGAAGATCCAAATGCTCAACAAGCTCCAGAAGGTCAAGCTGACGAACCTCCACCGCCAGTCTACGATGACGATGATGAGAATAAATCTGAAGCTGAGGAAGACGAAGCTGAGGATGAAGTGTCCGAGAAAGATGAGGATGATGATGAGAATGAGAGCGAGGAGAAAGAGAAAAACCCGGAAGTGGCTGACGATGAACCTGAGGTCGATGCAGTTCCAGATTCTGAGGAAAAGAAGGAAGTCAAGTACAAGGTTGCTAAGAAACCAAAGGTTCTCCCTAAGTCAGCCAAGAAAACTACCAAGCGTCCAGTAAAAAAAGAAGAGGTTGAAAAGAGCGAGGAAGCTGTTGATGAAGAGGATGAAGCCGCGGACGATGAGCAGCAGAAACCACCTCCACAGCCTCCAATGCCACCAGTTCTCAAACAAGAAATGACCATGAGCCAGTACGACGCTGCTGTGAACGGAATCGATCCTAACACTCCACTCATCTCTCGGATGACCTCATACCTGACCTCACTCCTTGGTCGTGGTGGGATTAGTAGTGACCCGATCTACATGAATCGAAATGCCAAGTCCCTCGAGGAGTCCAGTGAAGTTCGAAAAGTTGTCAGCCGACGACGGCGTGAGGCCCCATTGTTATCTCGAGTGAAGAGACAAATGCATTTGAAAGGTGTGGAGATCCGTCCATTCTATCATGTAAGCAACAATATTAGAACTATGGTCCGTCGTCAACCCAGTAGTAAACCTTCATCCCGCCTCCCTGTAGATGATAGTTTGAGTGAAAAAGCTTCTAAACCAATTAAACTTTTTATGGAACCGTATTCAGCAGCTCCGCAGACCTTCTCCAACCCACCAATAAATCCAGCCTCAGGAGTCCGTGGTCCAAGTTCAGGTGTGAGTTCTCCAGGAGGAACTGGTTCCGGCCTAGGGGGATCGCCATCGGGAGTTGGACAGGGGGCTCAGCAGGCAACAAACAGCGGTGGTGGGAATAAGCAAGGAGGTGGCAACAAGAAGGCCTCCAACAATAAACAAAATAATAATAAAGGAAACAAAGGAAGCGGTGAGAAAGACAGTGATGAAGATTCAGATGAGAATGATAGCAACGAAGATGAACCGAATTACGATGGAGAGGATTACAGTTCCAACTTAATTCCTTCCGATGAAGAAGAGGTTGATATTCAAAGTGGGGAAGCAAATGATGGAGATGAGTACGATGAAGATGAAGGTAATGACGATAACGATGAGTATGAAGATTATGAATAGTAATTAAATTAAATAAATGAGACAAATGAAGCAACTAAGCTGAAATGCTCATGTTAACCAGAAGATTTTATAAAAATTCGGAAATGACTAGCGTTACTAAATCTTGTTAATTATATTTTAAGCTTGTTAAACACTGTTACGATTCTCATCTTGATACATTCCACTGTTTTATCACAATTATTTTAGCTAGAAAATTCAAAAATATAAAAAAAAACTTAACCTGAAGTTTAAGAGTTTCTTACGCAAGCTGAAATCAAACGTTTTCTGGTAAAGAAAAAAAAACGATACAGAATCATCCGAAAAACATTTTCATGCCTCTATCACCGCAATAGTATTGAAAATGGCAGGCTGCAATAGGATATTATTTTATCATTTCGCGATCGGCTAATCGCGGCGAGTTCTTAAAGTTCGTTTTCCGCTGCAGCTCAAAATTGCTTGAATGACGCTCCCAAGAGGTGAGGGCTCATGCTAGCCATTAATAATTGGACAATAAGGTTTCGACGACGGTGCGGTGGTCCCAATTAATATTTTGAAATCTAGCTCAGCAGCTCAGGCTCATCCTGTCTAATACTTGGACCTTCGAGGAACCAATTCGCTAGAAATGAAAAAAGGATTCTGAGTCTAAAAAATTTTTAAGTTCCGATTGACATTCAATTGTCTTCCGCCCCCCCCCCCCCCCC
>JABASM010000200.1:0-29444 GCA_019776545.1 Brachystomella parvula
GTATTCACCAAACTCAGGCTAATGGTAGACAGTATGTCTGCTACGCATGTGCCGAATTTCAACCCCCTGCGACCTTGCCTTTTATGTTTTCCGCCCACCTCAAAAATTGGCCATATGTGAAATTCTTAAATTCGGCCTTAAACTTGCCCGTGCTTGCACGGGCTGATTAGCTAGTACTACTATAAAAGCAAACCCCTCCTGATGAACGACTTGAGATCGTTAGAATGAAACCTTTAAATACAGGTGCTTGGTGCAGAAAACTCATCTGTCGTTTACCGGCCGGTAAGAGCATCAAGCAATGGGATAAAAAATTCTTAACTTACACTTATCAATAATCTAATATTTGTTTTGCTACTGAGCAGGTAATGCATAACTCAATTTGAATTACAAAGAGCTTTAAAAACAAATATTATACTGTGGGTTAAAGGTGAAACAACCAGAAAGGCACGCTTGGCACAAAAAAGTTTCCAAGCCGGTAAATATATATTATTCCAATTACAGGTGTCAGTCATCTCTTTCCACCTGATAAGGAAAAATCAGCTGTTTATAATTAACATTTTTTTTTTCAGAAAATAAAGCCGTGTTAGGCAGACGCTCCCCAATCAGAAATGTTCTGCAATAATTTTTGGCATCACAGTAACGTGGAATGCGGGTTAATTTTCATCACTCCAAGTAGAAGAACCCCGGATTTCCATTGGCATCCAGAGAAAATAGCTCCAGTTCCATTGCAGGCCGTCAGTGTAGTTGCTTCGCTTGTTCACGCTGTAGCTCAAGTGGAGCTGACCCAAGTCTTTGTGAATAAGGAAGAGCAGCCCATTGAAGCGATTTATTATTTTCCTGTCGATCCTAACGGTGGCGTCACTCATTTCCGAGCAGAGCTTGAGGGCAGAACAATCAAGGTAATCAGTTAAGAAAATCCAGTACCGGTCTGCTTTTACTATGTATTTTCCTAAATTTCTTGTCAATTCCTTTGCAGGGTGTAGTGAAGTCACAGGATGAAGCAAAGGAGCAATACGAGAGAGCAGTTAATCAGGGGCGGTCGGCTTTTCTTGTGGAATCAAATAAACCAGACATTTTCAAGGTAGTTTTTTAATTATTTTCCTAAAAACAATGGCTGCTGAATTGGTATTTTTGCAAATCCAGGTGAAAGTTGGATTCCTGAAACCTGGGGCTCAGGTGAAAGTTGTCATTGGATACGTCACGGAAGTAAAAAATGAAAAAGTGTCTAATGCTCTACGATTCTACATCCCTACCACGGTGGCTCCCCGCTACACCCCACCGTCTGAATCTGACCCCAAGGCTCTAGATCTGAAGAACATGAAATTCTCAGAGTAAGCTCAATTTTATAACCGAAAACTTACGAGCTCCAAAAATAGATCATTGTTTTCTGACTTTTCACTACAGATCTTCTTCAGCTCCGCTTACAATTTCTGTCAACGTGTTTATTCAAGGAGGAATCAAAAGCATTGAGTCTCCAACTCATAGCGTTACGACCAAGCGCTCAGCAATAAAGGAGAAGCCACACTGGACATGGGCTGTGGTGGAACTGAGCGGCAAGGCGACGGACATGGATCGTGACTTCGTGCTTCTCGTCACCCCTGAGGAAGTCCACGTCCCACGGCTTTATTTAGAGGTAAAGTCTTCGTGGCCCCTGAATCACTTAAAGAATAATTAAATTCTACTATTTAATTTGCTAGAAATTTGAAGACTCGACAGCTTTGATGACTCACCTAATTCCAAGTTTCAGTCTGGATGAGCAAAAAGTCGAACTGATTTTTGTTTTGGATCGTTCAGGGTCAATGAACGGTCAAAGCATGAATTTAGCTAAGCAGGCCTTGTATGTAAGTATACTCCCATAGCAAAAAAAAATGTTTTTCTAAGCATGTTATTCGTTTTCAGCTATTCCTTCATTCGTTACCTGCCGATTGCTACTTCAACGTTCTTGGCTTTGGAAGCAGATACGAGTTTTTGTTTCCAGATAGTGTGAAATATGACGATTGGAGCCTTCACAAAGCAATTTCCTATTCATCAAGTAATTTCAAGGCTTTTATTCAGCTGCAATTGCCCACGAGCTCAATTAACGTTTTAATTTTTTTTTTGCAGACATCCAGGCAAACCTCGGCGGAACAGAAATTTACAGGCCGCTGAAGGAAGTTTTCACTAAACCGCGGATCAAAGGTTACCTGAGACAAATTTTTGTTATCACTGATGGCGAAGTGTCAAACACAGAGCAAGTAATTGGACTTGTGAAGGCACATGCTTCTTCTGCTCGAGTATTTTCTCTTGGGATTGGTAATAGCTCCTCCCATCACCTGGTTGAAGGCTTGGCCGAAGCTGGCGGTGGGACTTCCGAGTTTGTCACCTACAATGAGAAAATTGATGCCAAAATTTTGCAACAACTGAAAAATGCCATCCAACCCTCACTCATGGGTACTACAAAATACTTTCCTTTTTTTCTATTTTCTGATTAAGTACTATTGTTCGAACTCTAATAATTTTGTTGTGACTTTTGAGATGTGGAAGTTCGCTGGACATGGGTTTCGGGTCCCAAGGAACCCCAGCCCTTAGAGGTCAACACAAAGAAAACACTTTTGGGGTACGGAAAACCCATTTCGTTACTCAATCCACTCAAATATATCTACAGTCAAGTCCCGAAAAATGTCCCACCGATTTACGATGGATCACAGCTCCTCGTATTTGGATTATTTTCCGAGGAAATTCCGTCTGCAGTGAGCATTACTGCCCAATCTCCAGATGGACCTCTGTCAATTGAAGTGAATGTAAGATATCTTCTCACAGATTCTAGCACGCATTCTTTTAAACATTTTTTTTTGTAGCTGGATGAGGAGACGAATGACTTGGGATCAGGCGGAATGATTCATAAGCTTGCAGCTGTCAAATTAATTCGTGAGTTGGAGTTGGCAGTTGCAGCCCTTGAGTATACCGACGGCTCATACGATGCCAAGAGAAGGGAGGACTTAAAAGCCGAAATCACAAAGCTTTCTGTGCAACACGGTACGCTAGCAATCATTAGGCAGCAATGTAGCAGATTAAAAATATTTTTCTGGGCTTTACAGGGATTGGATCAAGATACACCTCTTTCGTCGCGGTGGACGCCGAGGGAGACAAAGCAGCGAATGAGAGCTGGGTTATGCAGACTCGTTACGTTCCTTCACAGGTTGCCCATGGCTATGGGGGGGTTTCAAAATCCACAAAGTAACAGCCTCCCTACCTTCACTTGGGGAGGGCCGCCAGTCCCCTTCGCTTTCAAACCTTCTGGATTAGCCTCATTTTCCTGTCATGATGGTTATTCACCACAATCCAGCACTTTTTCGTTTGGGGCAGGTAGCTCCAGCCATTCTACTGCTTCCTCCCTCTTTCAGCAGCAGCAGCAAATGGGACGGCCAATGACCTTCGGGGGCTCCAATAACTCCCCTGCATTAGGCTTCTCAGCACCTCAAAATGCACTACCACAACAGATGCAACAGCAATCACTTCGGTTCGGTTGCTCCGGTTTCGGATCAGCACAACCTCATGGGTTCAGCTCCAACATGAGTGCTCTTCAACATACGCAGGCGCGTGGGATTTTCCACAACCCGACAGCTTCCCAACAGCAACAACAGTCGTTCAGCTTCGGTGCTCTAGCTCTGGTGCCACAAACTCTACACGATCCTCTCCATGCCATTGTGAGCTCACAATCATTTGATGGTTCATTTCCGTGTAGTGAAGCTTTCGCTCGAGCTATTGGCACTAATTGGCCTATTCTGCAAAACGGTAAGCCAAAGGACTTTAAGTCTCTGTTTAAATTGTTTCTTTCATTTTACTCTTTTTTTTAACCCTTTAGAAGCGAAAACAAAGGGCTGGGACACCAAGGCTTTTGCAACGGCTGTGGCTATTGCATATTTGGAACAAAAATTGGAGCATTTGAAGGAATCCTGGGAACTTATCGTTGGAAAGGCAAAGAAATGGCTGCCGAAAAATTTCCAAGGGAATCTTTCTGAGATAATTACCGGTGGTGCTAGATTTGTCAGCTTACTCAAGTGAGCTAAAAAATAGGAGGTGGAAGAGCTTTTGAGAAAAAAGCGAAAAATGAAAGCAGTGAATCTTTTTTAAACGCTATTGTGATAATTCTGTTTTTTTTTCTCATTTCCCAACGGTGCTTCTTTAACAAGACTGTTTTAAACTAAAAATAACCGAGAATTTTAGCAACGCTTTTTAAAACTCATGAAATAAAACTTTTGAACTGTTTGAACTTTGAGTGTTTAATTTATTAACTTTAATTTATTTTTACTGAGCTTCTAAGGCTATTACTGTAGGAAAAGTAAGCAGACGTGTGGAGAAAGGGCGGAAGTAAGATGCAGAAGCAGATTCTTTTTATAGATTTTACAAGATTTTCTCCACACTTTCACTCTTCTCCGAGAAATAGAACGGATAGGCTGGAAGGGAAATATAAGAAGAGCAGCGCAGCGCAGGGGCTCCCAATTTCTCATCCATCAGAATGTAATTCTTTAGAATTTTGAATCAAATGGTTTAATTAAGTTAGTTAGAAAGAGTAGACTGAAGAAATCTACTAAGAAATGCTCGGGAGAAAGCAGTCGCTTCGTCCTGAGCCAATCTTGGCCGACTACGGGCCAGATGATGTCCTAAACGAGTCAACTGACATAAAATGGGTTAACAAGGTCAGCCAAATAAAACTAACATCAATAATTCCCAGATTCCAAAATTTTAAAATTCTTTAGAGATGGGTGAGACAATCCCTTCGATTTTGTTCCCTGGGCTCCCTTGTCTCCGTCTGTCTCAATACACCGAAGACATTCGAACGCTACCCATCACTCCAGTACGTGACCTTCTTCGCAGATCTCCTCCTTACTTTTCTTTTCTCAGCGGAAATGATTGTGAAAATGAATATACGACGCTCAGCATATTTTTTCGATCGGTGGTGTCGATTTGATGCTACAATGGTTTTCTTCCTTGGACTCAGCGTTTTTGTTCAGGTTTTTGAAATGATGAATTTTGTCCCTGCGTAAGTCATTTCTAATTTTTTATTCCATTGAATGCAGGGGAATCAATTTACAGTATAAAAACACTTAGTTTCTGATTTTCTTAGGAATACCAAATGGCTGCCACTGCTGAGAGCCCCGCGTCCCCTCATCATGATTAGATTCATTAGAGTCTTCCTCAAGTTCTCAATGCCAAAATCTAGAATTAATCAAATTTTCAAGCGATCGTCGCAACAAGTCTACAATGTCACTCTATTCTTTCTTTTCTTCATGAGCTTGTACGGGTTGCTAGGAGTTCAATTTTTCGGAGAGCTCAGAAATCACTGTGTTCTGAAAGGAACGAACATCAGGTAAATCGTAAATCTTGGATTTTTTAAAAGCATCAAACCTTCTTTCTAAATTCCCAGTCAATCTGGGGAACTGTGGAATAGTTCTTTTGGAACTTTACTCCTAAAAAGACTGATCGGCTTCGAGATTTCACATTGTTTGGCAATAAGAATGCTTGATTTTTTTTTTACAGCAAGCTGACGATTAACAGCCTCGCTATACCAGATACCTACTGCAGCATGGACAAAGAAACTGGCTACCAATGCCCGCAAGGATTTGAGTGTATACGACTCACCATTACTAAATACACCCAAGGATTTGCTGGATTTGACGATTTTGGTAATATTTCGAAGAAAAATTTCTAGCTGAGATTATTTTTTTTCATGTAATATAATTCTTGAACTTTGCTTTTTGGTTAGCAACTTCCGTGTTTACTGTCTACCAAGCTCAGAGTCAGGAAGGTTGGGTATACGTAATGCACCGTGCCGTAGACTCACTTCCAGGATGGCGTGCCCCTCTCTACTTCGTAACCATGGTTTTTTTCCTTGCTTGGCTCGTCAAAAATGTCTTCATTGCTGTCATCACTGAGACGTTTAACGAAATTCGAGTCCAATTTCAACAAATGTGGGGTAATACGAGAGCAGGTGGAAGATTACCTGATGACAGCAATACCAAAATTCTGACCGGGGATGAACACGGCTGGAAACTGGTTCAGTTGGATGGGCAGAGGAACAAGGGATTGGCCCCAGTAATTTTTACGGTCATTTTACATTCAGCCACTTACAGGTAATAGGAATTCCGGCTGGAATAAAAATTTAAAAATTTTCTTAAGTACTAAATTTCTTTTTTTTTATTTTGTTTTTGGTTCCTAGGCTACTGGTGATGGGGGCTATACTAACCAACGCTATTGTGACGGCGACAATGCACTTTGGTTCGGCATCCAATGAAAGGAAGCATACAACTGATCAATACTACTACTATGAAATGGGGTATACGATGTTCTTTGGGGTAGAAGCTCTTTTCAAAATATGGTGTCTAGGGCCTATGGGATATTTTTCTCAAGCAATCCACAAGTTTGAGCTCCTTCTTGTGATTGGAACCTTCATTCACCTCGTTCCCAGTTTGTATTTGTCGGGGTTCACGTTTTTTCAGGTGAGAATTAATTCTTGAATTAAAATATTCTGATACCCGAAATCTGGTTTGCCAGTCTTCGCCTTCAAGAGGATTTTTCGAATATTTGGATATATGAAAATGGCTGGTTTCCAAGAGTGTGTATTTTGTTTGGCGCTCTGACCAGGTTCCATGTTGTATTGGAGGTTTTGAGTTATTTTTTGAAAACTGGCCTTGCAGTTCAGAGGAAGCGATCATGCTATTTTTACTCTACTTCTTGACTTTCCAGGTCCTGCGGGTAGTGAGACTTATCAAGACCTCCCCAATGCTAGAAGATTTCGTCCATAAAATATTTGGCCCTGGGAAGAAGCTAGGCTCCTTGGTTATTTTCACCATGTGTTTGCTGATTGTGACATCAAGCATTAGTATGCAGCTCTTTTGCTTCCTGGATTTCACAAAATTTGAAACGTTCCCAGAAGCTTTTATGAGTAAGCCACGATTTCTCTTTTGACAAGAATTACCGACTTTGATTTTTAAAAAATTTTCTGTAAGGTATGTTCCAAATTTTGACCCAAGAGGCATGGGTGGAAGTAATGGATGAGACAATGGTACGCACCTCAGCCTTTGCCCCTGTGGTTGCAGTATACTTCATCCTGTATCACCTCTTCGTCACCCTGATTGTGCTCTCACTCTTCGTCGCAGTGATCCTTGACAATTTACAACTTGATGAGGATATTAAGAAATTAAAGCAACTGAAATTTCGTGAGCAGAGCGCAGAAATTAAAGGTAAATTATTTCATAACTTTTCTTGAAAGTACCCGATTTTCTTGAATTTTGTTTTTCTAGAGTCACTTCCATGGAGGCTGAGAATTTTTGAGCATTTTCCAGACTCTCCAAGAATGGCACGACTGAACAAGCTCCCATCCGATTTCATTTTGCCAAAAGTACGAGAATCTTTCATGCGTCAATTCGTTTCGGATATTGAGGATGAAGATAACATCAACCCGATTCTCCTGGGAAATTGCAAGCATGACTACTGCAGTGAACAGCCCTTGATTTACAGGAAAAACAAAGTCCTCAAATTGCTTACCCCAACACTCCGCCTCCGATCCATGAACGTCAATCTGAAAAAGTAAAAATTTTCTGAAGAATCAACCATTTTATCATTAGCCAATTACTTTTTTTTCATGTAGGTACTTTACGAGCGCCCTTGTTTCGGACTCGAATAGTCAACGCATGGTGCTTGGTGACTCAGGCCCAATCCCAATGCCTGAAAAGCGATTTGGACCTCAGAACACTGTGCACAAGTACAGGTTTGATGCCAGGAAGTCCATACGACGAAGTATCCGAAGCGGAAGCTTGAAACTGAAGCAGACTTACGAGCATTTCCTTGAAAACGGTCACCCAGGGACTCTGAGTCGCATGAGTCCACATGATGTGGACATCAAGCTTCTTCAAGCTAAGAAACAACAAGCGGAAATGAGAAGGAATCGCCGTGAGGAAGATTTAAGGGAAAATCACCCACTCTTTGACACACCTTTATTTTCTGTACCCCGCGAGTCAAGGTTCCGACGATTCTGTCAAACAGTTGTCTCTGCTCGCTACGATCCGAAGCTTCGTGATCCCATCACGGGTCAAGAAAGGAAATTAAAATACAAAAGGCTCCAGTAAGCTTGACCTAATTATTAAGATGAATAAAATAAGCTAATGCATCAGTTTTCCCATTTTTAAATCTATAGCAACCTTCTCGGACTTGTGACATACTTGGACTGGGTAATGATTTTCGTGACCACAATCAGTTGCTCGAGCATGGCTTTTGAGTCACCGAAATTCCGTGTTATGGATCAGCCCTCCCTCAAAGTCTGTGAATATGGATTTGTCTTGATGATGAGTTTGGAACTCGGTCTCAAGATTTTGGCCGATGGAATCGTTTTCACACCAAATGCATTACTTAAAGATGCTGCCGGAATTTTGGATCTTTTTATCTACATTGTGAGTACAAATATTTTAGCATTCCGAAATTTTTTAGCGAAGAGTCTGTTGAATTTTCCAAGGTTTCTCTTGTTTGGGTCTTTTGGCTTCCTACCGCCGTACCCTCAGGGTCAACCGCCCAGACGTTTATGGTCCTTAGATGCTTACGCCCTCTTAGAATCTACAACCTCGTTCCGCACATGCGTAAAGTTGTATTTGAGCTCTGCCGAGGGTTCAAAGAAATTCTCCTCGTCGTCATTCTCCTCGTAGTCCTCATGTTCGTATTTGCCTCCTACGGCGTCCAACTTTTTGGAGGCAGACTCGCAAGGTGCAACGATCCGAATATTACAACGATGGAGGAATGCCGTGGAGTTTTCCGTCGTAGGGTTTTCGTAACGAAAATGAGGCTTGGACCTGGCCCAAACGAAACCTACCCTGGATTCGTCGTACCACGAGTTTGGAGTAACCCGAGAAGATTCGATTTTGATAACATTGGAAACGCCATGCTTGCACTGTTTGAGACGCTCAGTTACAAAGGGTGGGTGGACATCAGGGATGTATTGGGGAAACAGCTGCAGCCTGTAAGTTTTTTTTTTTTTTTTTTTTGAAAAAATTGATTTGAATTTCTTTTCAAATAACTTCAAAATTAATTCAAAATCAAACCAAAAAATGTTTAGCCGAATTTTAACCAATTTTTTTTCAGATCCATGCTTTGTATATCCATGTCTTCGTTTTCCTGGGCTGTATGATTGGACTCACGCTTTTTGTAGGCGTCGTTATTGCCAATTACAGTGAAAACAAAGGAACAGCCCTCCTCACTGTTGATCAGCGCCGATGGTGTGACTTGAAAAAACGGTTGAAGGTAATTATTGCAAAAAATTGTTTTTTTAATAAATTCATTTTCAAAATCCGACTGTTTCCAAATATTTTTAGATTGCCCAGCCTCTTCACCTACCTGCTCGCCCCGAGGGCCATATTTTTAGGGCGCTGGTTTATGACATCACACAGCACATTTGGTTCAAGCGCTTCATCGCTACCTGCGTTCTTCTCAATTCTGCCCTCCTATGCTTGAAAGTAAGTAATCTGGGCAAATGGACAAATTAGCGTAAATAATGCTAATTATCTTCCATATTTACTTACGTAGTGGGAAAAAGAAGGAACGACTACGAAGCAGCTTAGCATTGTCTCCACTATCCTCACCCTAGTTTTCTTGATTGAGGTTTTTATGAAAGTGATTGCATTTACACTCCGCGGCTACTGGCAGTCACGCCGCAATCGCTATGACCTCTTTGTTACACTCCTGGGTGTGGGATGGCTGATTTTTTGGCATCTCTTGGGGGGTGAAGGGGTAAAACCAATTTTCAAACATTTAAAAAAAAGTAAGGAGTTCATCGGAATTTTTGCATGTTTCAGACGGACGTTGCATTGACATTGGGTTACACTGTAATCATTATGAGATTTTTCACAATCACTGGAAAACATGCAACTCTCAAGATGCTTATGCTAACTGTCGTTGTCTCTGTCTACAAATCATTCTTCATTATAATGGGCATGTTTCTATTAATTGTCTTCTACGGATTTGCTGGAGTCATCCTCTTTGGAACAGTAAAGTATGGAGAGGGGGTGTCAAGACATGCCAACTTTGGAACTGCACCTAGAGGAGTGGCTATGCTGTTCAGGATTGTCACAGGGGAGGACTGGAATAAAATTATGCACGACTGTATGATAGGGGTAATATTCTTTAAATCTGAAAAAAATCGTAATTTAAAAGAAGATATTTTTACTGATTTTTTTCAGCCGCCATATTGTACACTGGGAGGAAGTTTTTGGGAATCCGACTGTGGAAATAAAACAGCGGCTTTAGCCTATTTTTGTTCATTTTATGTTATCATCACATACATTGTCCTGAATCTCTTAGTGGGTAAGTCAGCATGACAAGGACACTTAAGCCTCAATTCTGATTGGTTGAATTCCTAGCTATCATCATGGAGAACTTTACACTCTTCTACTCAAATGAGGAGGACGCCCTACTGAGCTACGCAGATATTCGTAATTTCCAAAACACTTGGAACATTGTTGACTTGCATCAACGTGGCCTCATTCCAGTAAAAAGGGTAATACAGGAATGCAGCAAACGTAAAGGCTCATGGAATTGCTGGTAAATTGTTAATTTCATTTGGTTTAGGTGAAATTCATACTGCGACTGCTGAGAGGGCGGCTGGAAGTTGAGTAAGACTCAGACCCATGCTATTAAAATTTTTTTAACTTTCAAGACGAATCTTGATTTGGAAGATTTCTAATTTTTTAAATTCTTTTCAGCCCCCACAAAGATCGCCTGCTATTCAAGCATATGTGCTATGAACTGGTAAAGGATAAGAAAAATTATTAATCTTCTCTCTCTTACAAAGCGAAAAATTTGATACCAGCTAATTACATTCTACTTCGTATTTCTACTTTAGGATCGACTCCACAATGGAGAAGATGTAACATTCCATGACGTACTGAATATGCTGAGCTACCGCTCAGTGGACATTCGCAAAGCTCTTCAGCTTGAAGAACTCCTAGCTCGAGAGGAACTGGAGTTCATTATAGAGGAAGAAGTTGCAAAGCAGACAATCCGAAGTTGGCTTGAAGGATGCCTCAAGCGAATACGAGCTGTAAGATATTTTCAATCCGAAATTTAGAGAATTGAATCAGAAAGTTACTCTGTTACGCGCAGAAGCAGCACACCATTTTGAATACATTTCGGAATGCTACCGAGCCACCACCGCCTGCTGCCCTAACTACACCCGCTGTCCAATTGCCATCTCAACAGTTTGACATGTTCAAGCAACAAATGGACCACAATGAAGTTCAGCCTACTCCATTCACGCCAGCTGTGGTGGAAAAACAGGCCCCACCGGCGAAAACATCGAAGCCACGGTCAGAAACTTTAGAGCACACGTCCTCTCGGAGTGATTCCATCAGCTCTGGCTCAGATACGAAGCGGCTTAGCTTTCTCATTGCCAAAGAATCAGAGCAGAAGGATCTAATTGAGCATGAGCGAATTAAGAAACTAGATTTACAGAAGTATGGGAAAAGGCTTGGAGACATTAGGGGATGGTGGGGGTCTTTGATTGCGGAAGAAGATTAGAAATGGAAGCGCTGACGTTGATGACATTAGTGCGAAAGTATTCTTTTGTTATTCAGATTATATGAACTTAAATTAAAATTGGAAATAAAAAGTTGTTTAGCGCTTGCTGTATGTTGGCCGATGCCTCGTCAAATATTTTTCATACCGGTTTGTTTTTCGTTACAGATCAGTTGCATTCAGTCGGAGTCTGAGTTTGGCTCAGCTTGGCTAGCCAATAGGGCTAGCTTTTCCTTATGGGCTCGAATGATATTAGGGTCGATCACATGAAGCGGCTTCACTTTTTCACGGCGTGAGAGCCCGACTCGAAGCCTGGGAACTTTCTTCTGAGGTGGGATATTTTCTTGGTCCACATTTTCAATATCAGTAAATGGTGGAAGTTTGTTCTTGAAGGAAGCAATGCTCGACCCGAATCCCAGCTTAAGAGGCCTTTCTTTCACTACTGCCGCTTCAAGAGTCCAAGGTTCCGTAAAGGTCAACTGGTTCTAAGGGAATAAAAACAAGTTAAGTGGGAACGAGCTGGGATGGAAACCAGCTTGGACACGCCTGCGCGGCTCTCCAATAAACCCATTTAATTCGATTTTGTGGACGATTTGGACTTTTCTTCAAGACTTACCACACCAGCAATACGGGTTGACGTCGAGCTTTCTTTCGTAAACGGTTCATCAGTAGCCGTGAAGGCATGAGCAACTTCGACCAAGCCTGCAATACAAGTACCAATTTCGTTCATCCAAGGATCTGTGAACAACTCTTTGTGTTTCTGAATCTGCGAAAGAAAAATAAAACCATTGTTTACATTTTATAAGTCCTCTTTATTTTTAGAGATGCCATACTTACCACCATTCTGTCTGTCCAAGTAGAACAGTCTTTCATAAGTTCGGTTGAAGTTGATCCTTCGGTGACTTCAGGTGTGTCAGTAGTCATCCCAAAATCAGCTGTAAAAGGATAAGTTGACATCTCTTTGTCTCCCAAAGCCTAGAAAGCAAAGAAGCGGTTGAGCAAGTAACAGAGGCAACTATGTGATCAACCTTACGATCATGCCATCACGAGTTGAGGTTGAAACTTTTTTCATCAGCTCAATATTAGATGTCGACCCTTCAACTATGCCCTTGTCGGTGGACCTCCAGAAATTAATAGTCGGTGACTCCTTTCCTAGAACCTACAATAAGATGGCAACGTAATACGATCTACGACCATTTAAGAATTTGTTTTTAAAATTTTTTAGTTCTTACAATTATATTGTCCAAACGAGTAGAAGCTGAGATTTCTTTTGTCCACTGCGTTGACGTCGATTCTTCGGTCATTTCAGGAGGGCACTCGGACTGCATCTCAGTATCGATCGTTGGGTTATCCAAAGGTGGCCATGCAGTCTAAAAGTCAAAACACTCTTATTCAGCTTATATCCTGTAGCAATGGTGAAATTAACTCAGCCTTATTATTATAGCTATTGATGGACGGGTGCGCTGTATTCACCATAGCCACAACGTTCAGCAGCAGCGATTCCATTACAGTTTCTACTTCCGGAAGGACTGATGGCAAATAACAGTAGCTACGGTCTCCGGGGATATCCATCTTTGATTTCTTCCTTCTAATGAGCTGTTGGTCCTTTAGTTCAGAGCAGCTGAAATGATTTGAGCTCAAAAGAATTGTGGAGACATACGAAGAGCAAAATGACGACACTGCCCAAGCGACCTGAGCAGATGCTGGAGCAAATCTTAGATCATAGTATCACTTTCGGTACAAACGAAACGAACCTTGCACAGAAACACTGGAATCAACAATCAAACAGCCGAGCAGTCTGAAAAGAATCACACAAAAAAAAAAAAAACGGAAAAGCCAACTTTCACTTTTTCGCGCTTTTCTTTTGTTCATGCGTGGATGAGGTGAGAACAAAGGAATTGTGGAGGGAAGCGTAAGATAAATCGAAAATCAATTGCATCTCGGTTGCTTAACTCTCGTTGGGTCACTCATGTTGACAATTTTCAACAAGCTTTAGAAATTCGAAAATTTTCTGAAAACTGAAAACTGAAAACTACTACATTAGGGTATTGAAACTTGAGGGGGTTGAGAAGAGTTTCTCTAGTTCTTTTTTTATGCTGGAAATTAAGCGGTGGGTTGTAATTCATCTCGGGCGCTCGGCTTGTTAGGTGGGGCTACGGCATACTGAAATCCCAAAGCTTGGTCATGTTGGCGATTGTCAACAACCCTAAATTACCATCTAGCAGTGTTGTCTTCCAGATTTTTACCATCTGATCTGAGGGGTGGAGATTTGGCTGAACACCTTTCCCGTATAGAAGCCATTTTAAGCTTGTTGATAATTTTCAACGTGACCGGACCGGTTACTTGAAATATTGATTAAGTGAATTTCAAAAAAATGAAAAACTTAGGAAATTAATTTTAGACACCCTGTGAACACCGGAAGCAGAAAACCCCGCAGCCTGTTCGAAGAAAAACTGACATTCTTCACATTCCTGAGGGTCTGCTTTTTTTCCGGCACACGCACACTAACTCATTCTGTCGTGCTATTTTCTTGCTTAAATTCTTAACACGATTAGAAAATGTCTGACGTGTTTGGCATTACATTTGCTCCCAGTTATCATATCGAGTTTTTACTGATGTGCCAATTCCACCGCCTGTCCATCAGCGCATGCTGAAGTTGAAGTGAGTTATTGAGGGTAAATGAGGCAGGTCTGAGAATGAGATAAATGAGGTAATGAGGTAACCTTACAATAATTAAATACTGCTTACAAACAAGGTAAAAGTACTCTGCTTAAGGAGTTGCACCGGAATTCAGCAGCGTGTACAGTGAAATAGACGCTTGCATTTTGATTTCTCAAAGACCCTTTTTCTCAAACACTTGGGAGTTTTAGATGCAGGGCTTTTTTAGCTCGTCCTAAGAACTTGGCCCTAGAGGCAGTTTTTGTTCAAATGCATGCCTCTTAACAAAAAGCCCAATGGCCGCTTGAGCCCAATTCTTAGGCCGAACTAAAACAGCCCTGCACGCTGCACCCTGTACCCAAACACCCCAAATATAATTTCTTAACTCTATCCATTCAAGTTAATCGCACAGGGCTCATGCGCATTTGTGGCCTGCCCTCGAAAAACTTGGAATGAGTGAAAGGGAAGCTAAATCTTGTTTTTAGACGGTAGGCCACGGCCACATTTCTTATTCACCTTTCTACAACTGTTTACCACAGAACACTGAAATGAAGAAGATTTGCATTTTATTCCTTTGAAATTTTCTACCTTGCTGTCTCAAAACCTGGTGATGGTTCTTATCCTCCTGCATGTCAAAGCCCAAATGACACATACCCTGACGTAATAAGTTAAATGGTCCGTTTCTGTACGAGCAGTTTCCAAAAGGTTTTGAGTGGGGTGCTGTAACTGCCGCTTATCAAGTCGAAGGTAACCTCGATCAGTGTTTGTTTGGAGCGACGACATCGCTGTTGCACCCGCTCCAGAAGAAAAGGCGATACCCACCCACACCAAGCGGCTTTCCTAAAAAAAAGTCGCTACCGCACCCGCACTAACTAAGCGCCTTTTTTTAAAAAAAAGCCCATGCGATTTCCGAAAAAATCTGTTGCGGTAGCGATTTTTCGCTACCGCGACTCGCACCATTCAGGAGCCGCATCTAGCGATTTTGAACACTGACCTCGATTCATAAAGGTCAATCCTTTCTAATAAGTGCCTCATTAAAATCATACATGTATTCTAAGGGGGATGGAATGCAGATGGAAAAGGACGGAGTTTTTGGGATGATTTTGTGAGACAAGTACCAAGTCCAATTGCAGACAACAGTATAGGGGATGTCGCCTGCGACTCGTACAACAAATCCTCAGTAGACGTTCAGTTACTGAAAAGTCTTGGGGTAAGGTCAGCGCAACACTTCTCTATTTCAATTCCTCAGTATATTAGTATTTAACATTAGAACGAATTTTTTTTAGGCGGATTTGTATCGGTTTTCACTCTCCTGGACTAGACTTCTTCCAGATGGCACCATCGCTCGTAAGAATCAAGCTGGTATCGACTACTATAACAACCTAATTAACGATCTCCTAGCAAATGGGATAAAACCAGATAAGTTCTTTCAGAATTTCTTCATGAATAACTAATCATCCAACTTTATTTGCACAATTTTCAGTTGTAACAATCTACCATTGGAATTTACCGGTAGATCAAAAGTTTTTACCAAACGAAATAATTTGAAAAAACTTGGCGAAATATAATTCAGTCAGGGTTCGTGAAGAAAGGAGGATGGCTGAACGAAGCAATGATTTCAAAGTTTGCGGACTATGCCAAGTTTGCATTTGAAACGTTTGGCGATCGAGTGAAAACTTGGATTACTTTCAATGAGCCAAATATCTTCTGCACTGCGGATACGGGGACCTGAACTCTCCCGCTTTTAACGATCCAGTCAACCCATATCTATGTGTTAACACAGTTCTGAAGTCTCATGCCGTGGCCTACCGTACTTACGATAAAGTTTTCAAGCCGAAGCAGAGTGGACGATGTGGAATCGTTATCTATAGCTTTTGGTATGAGCCAACTACCAGTCGTCCTGAAGATATTGAAGCTGCAAACCGAGCTACTACATTTGAGGTGATTTTCTTACAATTTTCGTCAGCGACATTTCGGTATCAGACCACTGTTCGCAGCGTACATGTCCGTGTACGCGTACGATCGGAGATTTCGGAAGTCGTACGTGAACGCGCACGCGTAGGACTTTGTTTTTTATGAGTCGTAACACTTGTCCCAAAAAAAAAAAAAAAAGACGGGTGAGCGCGACCTTTAAACATTTAAATCCTGAATGCTGATTGGAGGCAGAAAAAAAAGAATTCAAATAAATTAAAATGGAAATCTTTTTTTTTCTTTCTTTTTTTTCCTCCAATCAGCGTTCAGAATTTAAATGTTTAAGAGTTTTTTTTTTTTTTCTTTTTTCTTTTTTTTTGGCACAAATGCAGAAGGGGAGTTCCACAATGTGCGTAAGTGTACGCGTACGACTTTTTTGGCGTGCATGTACGACTCACGAACGCCGTACAGTACGACGTTGACGTAGGGCGGCGCACAGTACGACGTTGACGTAGGGCGGCGTACAATACGACGTTGACGTACGACGACGTACATAAATTGCAAACAGTTTACCAGACTCTTTCCCAGAAGACTGAAAAATTACAGCTGGAAATGTGTCAACGATTGAACCCCTTTTTAAATGAAATTCTAGTTTGGCTGGGTTGCTCATCCAATTGTTTTTGGAAATTATCCATGGGTGATGCAAGAGATGATTGCCCGAAAGTCAGCAGCAGAGGGGTTGTCAAATTCAAGGCTCCCTACGCTTGACTTAAAATGGCAACTGGAGCTCAGAGGGTCTTTCGACTTTATCGGCTTGAACCACTACAGCACGCGTAAATAAGGAAAAAATTAGCGTTTTTTTATTTACTAAAAATAGATATTGCCTACATGTTTCGCCTAGTGCTTACAAGTAACGAATTCAGTAATGAGACAGGGCGGCTGGCGGATAGATACGTTTTGGCTTGCCAGGATCCGCTTTGGGAAGGCAGCTTTCTGTTTAAAGGCGTCCCATGTACGAATAGTTCTGAAGCTTTTACAAGCACGCACCACTTTTTGCATTAAATTCTAGGGGGCTTCCGGAGAATGCTCAACTGGATCAAAGACAACTAATGGAAATCCGCTTGTGATTGTGACAGGTAAAAAATATTACTTCTTGCAGGCCAAAAGTCCATAAAAAATTGTTACGTTCTCTTTCATACAGAAAATGGCTTTAGCACTACAGAAGTCATAAAAGATCCCAGGAGAATCAATTACTACAAGCTGTACATTGATCAAATGCTGAAGGCGGTTACTTTGGACGGCTGCAAGCAATGTGCAAGGCTATCTTGCTTTTGGTTTATTAGACAGTTTTGAGTGGATTAGCGGATACACGTAAGCTAAAAGAAGCAACCGGTATTTGTATCTTAATTTTTTAAGTCATTTGCGGATTGAAATTACAGACAAAAGTTTGGAATTTATTACGTTTACTTCACGGATCCAACCCGTCCGAGGTTTCCAAAAAAATCAGCAAGTTTTTTGCAGAAAGTGTTTCGGGACAACGGATTTCCACGTGGCTAAAACAAAGTCTCAGTCATTCTTTTCTGTAATTATGATATGGTATAACTTTAAGCGAGCTCTCCGGAATTCGATACCGGGGTTTGAGTCGTGTCCTAACAGATCTTTCGACCCGCAAAATGTATTAGCTAATTGTGCAAAAGTAAATGAAACTCAAACGGAGAAAACTGAAAAAAAATTCTAAAACTTCCCAATATCCCAACCCTTTTTTCAAACTGGAATTCTGGATTCACGGTAATCCAGCTTAATAGTAAAAGCACATTAATTACCAGACAGTCTTTATAGCTTAAAGACTAAAACGTTCAGAGCATGGTGCGTTAAACCGAGTGAAAGGCTCAAAACCAGTAGTGGCTTAAGATTTTAGAACATCATCCTCCCTCAAAAGTACAGTTCGCAATTTGGGGAAAGGCAGCGTATCCCGCACAAGTCCGCAGTGCCGTACAGATTCGAAAAGGGAAAAAGCGAACTCGCACGCGTACTGCACGCTTCTCCGAAATCTCGGAGCGTACCTGAATTACCGTAACCGTGCGCCTGGCGTACGCTTTGAACACTCTCAAAAATATAACTTGCCAGTTTACAGGCCGACGTTCGTTCTGTGCTTGAGATCTGCAAAATATAGCTTCCATGAATTAGGCAGCTGTATTTACTGCGAACTGTAGTAATTTGTTTTCAAGAGGCTTCGGCTGTCCGTTTTAAAGCCTTTGTTTTATCCTTTCGTTGTTATTCGAATCATCCTTGTAACCCCTAATGATAATGAGTAAGGTATAAAAATAAGTTCATCTCAGTTCATTCAGTCTATCCGGCGTTTCCTGCTTTATTCCAGTTTTCCTAACTTTTAAGGTGTAATTAGAAAAGTTCGTGCCAAATAGACTTCTTATTACTCCTGACTATTATTATTATTTGTCTCTTTCGCTAATACCCTCCTGCTGAATGAACTGTTATGGGCTGGATTTTATTGTACAGGTTAAAGCGATTTACTGTACTGTGCTAGGTGATAAACTAAATAGCGCATTTAGCAAAGGATTTTCTTTCAGCATCGATCCAACTTCCATTTTGTATTTTTCCATGGTATAAAATGAAATCCAAGTTCGATGGTGACATTGTCTACGGGAATTTCGTGATATCAGTTCAGAAGAAACCACGCCAACCAACTATTTGGGTGAGTACAAAAAAAAGGAAAGTATTTTGGTCGGAAGTGCAGTGTCTTTCATGTTTAAAAATCCAGTGTTCAATTTGCCAGGTGCACTCCTGTCGGCTTTGTTCACATGTATAAGTGTTTTGCTATCAATTCAAATGAGGTTTGAAGACCAATTTTTTCAGATTTCAAACTTGAGCAGTTTTTGGAACATTTTGCGGAATTGAGGCGTATTTTTCTTTGGGTGAGGTTAAAAAATCTTTTTATTTTTATTTTTGGTCCAGATAATTGTTGTACCGGTTATCGCTGTGCTCCTGCTCCTCGCAGTTTTGGTATTCGTTGATGTTCTGCCAAGGAAGCGTCGCCCCTTCCACAAAGTCGTCTACGCTCCAGTCATCACCCAGTATGGTCTGGACATCACTGACGACGGGCTAGATGGGGATAGGGAGACAGGGTATCTCCGTCTACCAAAAACGCTTCGTCCTTCTTACTATACTCTCCGCCTTACACCTAATTTTGATTTCGGCACTTCAGAGGGAGGGAGAATGAATGGAAGCGTCGTCATAATCTTCACCTGTATTCAGCCAACTGATAGAGTCACTCTCCACTCCGTGAATCAGACAATCCGAGAAGCGTCTGTGAGCTCTTTGAACGAGAAAATGACTCCAGAAGCTGGAATTCCCGTTAAGAATTCATCATTTTCAGCAACCCAGAAATTTTTTACGATTTTTCTCAACCAGACCCTAGAAGCAGGAAAGGAGTATCAAGTCTCTATTGCTTATGAAATAAAGATCAGTGATGACCTCAGCGGCTTTTACCTCAGCTCCTATCTGGACAAAGCAACAAATACAACCAAGTGAGTAAAATCGCTCATTTTTGTATCTTTGTGCTCATTAGCGCATAAATCAATTTTGATTGGTTGAATTTTCGGATAGATATCTTGGGGTGACCCAGTTTGAACCAACAGACGCTCGCAAGGCTTTTCCCTGTTTTGATGAGCCACAGCTGAAAGCCATTTTTGAGATTAGTATCGCCCGTCACAAGAACATGACAAGCATCTCGAACGGTCAACTCCTGAAAACAGAGCCACAGTAATGAAATCCTTGGGGTCGTTGAAAATGAACTATTTTTGTGCAGAACAGCCTTTTTTCTTGCAGCCCTGAGTTGAAGGATTGGTACTGGGATCACTTTGAGCCAACGCTTCCAATGTCAACTTATCTAGTGGCTTTCGTCGTCTCAGAATTTGTGCACCAGGAAGCTGTGTTCAAGTCCAAGATGGCGGGTGTAGATGGGGAAGAGATAAAATTTAGAGTCTGGTCTCGCCCTGATGTATTTAATCAAACAGACTGCGTTTTTTCCCTTGGCCCTAAATTACTCATGTATTTTGAAGAATACTTTGATATTGAATTCCCACTTTCAAAAATGGATATTGTGGCTGTGCCTGATTTTGAATCTGGAGGAATGGAGAATTGGGGTCTCATCATTGTTAAGTAAAAATAAAATCATCGAAATTCAATCAAAAATTCCATTACGTAGTTTTGAAGTTTTTGGCTTTGAATTATAGGGAGCATGAAATGCTCTACGATCCGCTGATTACATCAAAGTCAACCAAAAATACGATTGCCTCAACGATATCACATGAAATCTCCCACCAGTGGTTCGGTAACTTGGTAACTCCAGCATGGTGGTCTGAAATTTGGCTCAATGAAGGCTTCGCTGCATATTTTGAATACGTTGGAGTTGATTTCGTGAGTTTTTATTCCAGACCAATTTTTAGCGACCCTATAATTTTTGCACTTTGATTCTAGGTAGAGCCTACCTGGAAGAAAATGGAACTACTCGTGATTGATGAAATGGAAGAAGTTCTTCGGACGGATGCATTAGACTACACGAGACCGATTTCAGTACCCGTTGAGGATCCCAATGATATTGAGGAACAGTTTGATGGAATTTCTTATGCAAAAGGTTCATCCCGAAATTTTAATTGTTGCTGTTCTCATTCCAAAATTAATTTCCGGCGCTTTCCTGCAGGGGCTTCCATAATCAATATGGTGAACCACTTCCTCACCCCGAAAACGTTTCGTAATGGACTCCGACGATATTTGATGAGATGGAAGTACAACAATACAATATCTGAGGACTTGTGGACGGCATTCACAGTGCAGGCTCATAAGGATGGAACGTTAAGCCCTGAGGTCACTGTTTCTCAAATTATGTCAACATGGACAAGGCAGCGAGGCTTTCCCTTGGTTACAGTGACCAGGAATTACAGAATGCAAACTGCACTTTTTACACAAGTAAAAAATGCATTGAACAACTTTTTATTAGATCTTATCCTCCTATTAAATTTTTTACTTTTTATTTGTTTGTTGATGTATTTTTTAATTAAAAATTATATAGAAGAAGTACGGAAAGAATGCTACAGGAGAACGGCGGTGGTGGATTCCCATTTCCTATTCTTCACCTAACAGTAATGAAAAATTTAATCAAACTGCTCCAGTTTTTTGGTTGGCCAATGTGGATAAAACAGTTGAGGCCAAAATCCCTTCAAAAGAATATGATTGGCTCATCGTCAATGTAAATTCAACAGGTAAAGTAACTCCATTCCCTAAAATTAGAATCAAACTCTCTGAAAAAAACTTCTATCCATATTTTCTATTTTTTTTTGCTCAAAACGTTTTTTTTAAATTTTAATTTGTAGGATATTTCCGTGTAAATTATGACATGCGCAATTGGCAGCTTCTGGCGAATCAACTCAAGTCTGACCCAACAGCCATTTCAGTTTTAAATCGTGCTCAGATCATGGACGACTGCTTGAGCCTTGCAAAAAATTCCATACTTCCATATGCCTTCGTCTTCAGCCTCCTCGAGTACTTAAGAAAAATGGAGCAGGAATTTTCACCATGGGAAGCAATGTTGGATAGTTTGCAGGATTTGTCAAATATGCTCAGCCTCACACCTGCCTATTCCTACTTCCAAGTAAGAATTTACTAAATGCGTCCTAAAATAGGACTTCAAAACCTGGTAGTTCAGACAAAGCTTTTATTTAAAATTTTTTCAGAGCTATGTCCGACGTCTGATACAAGTTCAATATGCAAAAGTAAGCTTCGATGTAAAGGAGGCTGCCAATATTTCGTTTATGGAAAGCTTGCACCAGCAAGCTATCTTGTCCTGGGCATGTTCTTCTAAACACGTAGACTGCATCACCAGAGCTAAAGCTTACTTCCATCAATGGGTTCAAATGGATTCAGAGGGTTCGCAGGGCAGCTCGTAAGCAAGCCAAAATTATTTTTAACAAAATTTTTCTACTGATGTCTTCAGCTATAAATCGAATTATGAACAGGGTGCCAGCCGATTTTAGGAAGCCGATCTATTGCTCCATTGTTGAAAATGGAGGTGAGGCGGAGTGGAATTTCCTATGGAAGAAATACAAACTGGATAGTAGTCCAGCAGAAATTAAAACACTGGTGCAGGGGCTTGCCTGCTCTACTGATATCACGACATTGAATAGGTAAAATAATAAAATCCTAATTTCTGACGCTTTATCAGAAGCACTTCATTCCCACGTTTTGTGTTAATTTCAGGTTGCTACAAATGGCACTAGATCCAAACTCTGATATTCGCGAACAAGATGCGTTCCTTGTACTGAAGGAAGTTGCATTTAACCCACTAGGGACTGATCTCGTATTTAATTTGCTTAAAACTAATTGGACGTTCATCCAAGACCAGTAAGCTTAAGTTCCTATTTGTACTAAATACAATGGTTCTACAGTACGTTGGAGATTAAATGTCACTTTTCAAATCTTTACGGCGTTAAATGTTCATGCAAATACACGAAGTTTTAACGCGCTAAAGATTTGAAAAGTGACATTTAATCTCAAACGTACTGTAGATGCAACTGAAGGAATTTATGCATAAACTAGTCTATCGGGAGCTGAAACTGTCATAGCTGCGATCGGGGACCAGTATAACACAGAAGCACAGTTAGATCAGGTAACTTTTAGTGCGTTGCGTGAATTAAGAACTCGGCTAAATAGAGGCTACTTTTCAGTTACTCCGCTTCAAAGCCAAGTATGGAAGTGAGTTGGGCTCATCTCAGCGATCAGTGTACCAGACTATAGAAAAAGTGAGGTCCAATATACAATGGATGTCAACTAACTATAAAAGCGTGAGTTACTTATTAAAAACTTATGTCGGAATGAGCTGAAATTAAATTTTTTATCAGTCTGAAAAAAATTCTTGATCTGCGGGACCTTTTCTTTGTCCACCAAATAATTTTCATACTCTCTCCTGCATCTGCGTGTAGCAAAAGGGAGTCCGATTTATTGATTCCCGTATATGGAAATTATAATTATAAAGTAAGGTTAAGCGAATAGAATATTGGTAAAGCCTTCGACCTCTAGGCCAAAACTGGTGGAGTTTACGAGATGGAAAATGAACATCTCCTTTTCTTGGCAAGAACAATAATCTTGAGAAGTTTTTTTTTTCAAATTCAGTAGCTTCATTTCAAACGCTTACCTACGATACTGTCCCAGATTTGTCCAGCCACCTTCTGGACAACTTCTTGATACTGTTCTTAAAGTAAGGTTAAGCGAATAGAATATTGGTAAAGCCTTCGACCTCTAGGCCAAAACTGGTGGAGTTTACGAGATGGAAAATGAACATCTCCTTTTCTTGGCGGAGTTCGCTACTGTGTCCTCGGATAGGATTTTTCCATTTTGTATGTCAGTAAGGGAAACGAAACAATCTAAAAAAGGTCATTTTCCTTCTTCGTACGCCGCCATGTCATCGTTTTCTAGTGACGGGTGGGCCAAGTACACCAACAAATTGAAATCCTTCAGTTTCATTCGTCTCCTCACCCTTCATTTTATAAGGTGGGGTACGACATAGTTTTCAACAGCATTCTCTTTCCGGGTGTCATCGACCCTTCCTTTCTCGCGCTTGAGGTTGAGGCCGATATTGGTGAGGAAGTCTGTGACGGTTTTCTTGTATTCCTCAGGATGCCTCTGCATGTGACCGACATGGGGTGTATTCGGCCAGTACTTTCCACTTACTCGAATTCCGTTGCTACGAAAAGCATTCTGCATATCATCGATTACCTCTATGGGTGAAATTGGGTCATTCTGAGAATTGAGGAAAAGCGCAGGGGCCTGGTGTGGTCGGTCATAGAAACATTCGTGGCTGAGGTAGTAGTGCTTCGTCGAAATGTTGTACATGGCTTTCATATGGAAATCAATGTAGTCTTTGAGGAGTTTCTGAGGGAATGGAGAATTTGGGAAAACTGATTTCGAAACTCCGATAGCTGTACCTTGGACATCTGTAATTCAAAAAAAAAATCCAGATTTTAGGTAAGGCTGCAGCAATCTTGGGCAGAGCCCGACCAGTCCGTCAGTCCACGAGTTGGTGTATACGAGTTTTAGTTTAGGAGCGTTCGTAGAGGTTTCAGTCCGGAACTGACTGAATCCCATGATTGGGCTCCAGGAGGTAGAACAATAATCTTGAGAAGTTTTTTTTTTCAAATTCAGTAGCTTCATTTCAAACGCTTACCTACGATACTGTCCCAGATTTGTCCAGCCACCTTCTGGACAACTTCTTGATACTGTTCTAGGCTGCTCATCAGCAATTCTGAGCATCTGAGTGAAAACGTAACCCCCAACCGAGAACCCATGTACAAGTGACTGCTTGTGATCGCAGTTTTTGAGGAGGGGCATGAGTTCATCCTGTACGATCCTATTAGCTGAAGTTGGGAAGAGGAGCTGGGCAGGTGTAATCCGGACTGTCATTACATCAAATCCCTTGTCCAGGTAAAAATTGACGTATTTATTGACGGCATTATTTTTGGCCATGAGCCAGCAGAGCATGATGGTCAATGGACGCCCCTCACTTGAGTGACCCCATTTACTTGGATTCCCTTTGACGGATTTTATGGCCGTCTCACTGTTCGTCAGAAATGTAATCGTGGGGGTCAGTTTCTTCGTAGAGAGCTGGCGTTGGTGAGTCGGGTATTCTGACTTGAGGCAAACGAGGAATCGACCATTCGGCCGAAGGATTTGTTTTGTGAGTGTCACCAGTGACATGACTAGAAGGAGTTTTAATGAAACCAACAAAAAGAACTATTTTTACTTACAGGGTCCTGGGGTTAGGGTAGCTCAGGGCACCAAGCTCAGGAACGATAAGCACAACCCCTCCTAAACCCCCCTAGTAGAAGGTATCAATTTTCGAAGTTTTTTCGAATTCGATTTGGATTTTTTGCCGTAAAAATTCGAAATCGTAAGTTGGGGCCTTTATGCGAAAGTTCTGCAATCAGACATTTTCAAAACACATACAGGACACACCCTAGCACAAATGAGGAATCCAGGGATCAATCCTATGATCTATTTGACACCTCCTACGACTCATGAGACCTCTGACGCACTCACTACGAACGGGACACCCTGTAGGATGTATCTGACACACTCTACGTCCTATGTGATACACCCTAAACCCCTATGACCAGTAGCACAACCTCGATGATTCAACCGAGACGCATCACGGTCGTACTAACAATCACGTAGGACCGACTCAAAAAGAACCCTGTAAGCAAAAATAGTTAGCTTGCGAGTTCCAAGTTAAAACCCGTAGTAATGAAATGCTTGTGCTTGAACTTACCTGTAGTTTGTTAAGTAGAAAACTTCAGTATTGTTTTCTTCTGCCGGAAAGAAATCTTCGAAACAATTGTCCTATTCAGGTGCGGCATAAGAGTGAGTGGAAGAATTTTGACCGTGTTGCAGCATACATCAGTCATCAGACGAAACCAAGCCAGTTTGACGTGTATCGGGCTCAGGTTACTTACTCATCATAACCTACCTAAAAACTGGTTATGGTCACCCCTGATCCTGCCCTGAGGAGAGTTTTATTTTTCAGCAAGGATGCAATCCCCAAGGAATACAATAGAAAACTGGCTGAGATGTTCGGATTCTAATGCTGGCCAATGGGACGATACTCGGGCCGATTCTGTTGTATAGCCTCAGCAAATCAAGTGTTAGACGGACTTTACGCATTTTTTTGTGTCAGGGGCCCATGTCAAACCAACCATGAAAGGGTAGTTGTTAGGCTGGTGATGTGACGTCTAGGTGGCCCCAGCGAATCATTTCAAAGCAATGTTCAGTTGCCCACCATGCATGGCGGACATTCGATCGTGTCAGGGTGGATTATTAATATCCACTGTTCCCCGGATATCCATAAAAAGCAAACAAGTCGTTTGTTAAAGCTTGGCGGAGTGGAGTTGGCTTTTAAAAAACATGCTCTTAAGCCGCGAAAAAAATTGCCGGTTCTGCGCGTGACGGTATTTTGAAAAAAGCCTTCCTTCTCGAATCCTAACCGGCTTATTTTTGTTTCTTGGATAAAGAAAAATCTCCGTGCTCCAAAAATGTCCAAGCCAAGCGACGACCTCGAAAAGCCAAATCAACTCTTATTGAAAATAAAATTCTGTGTTAGACATACCTGATATATCAAAAGAACCAATTGTAGACGCACCTGGGGTTCGGAGAGTTAATCTTCATCATTTTTGAAAAAATAAATAAAAATCAAAAATTTAAGTATAGAAAAAGTTGGGCTAATCTCAGCGATCAGAGCACCAGACAACAGAAAAAAAGGAGGTGCAATATACAGTTGATGTCAGTTAACTATAAAATTGTGAGTTACTTATTAAAAACTTATGCCAGGGTGAGCTGAAATTAAACGTTAGAATTTGACAAAAAATCCTCCATCCTGAGGGACGCTTTCTTTGTCCAAATAATTCTCATACTCTCTCCTAGCAAAAGAAAGTGCGATTTATTGATTCCCGTAAAGGAATAATTAGTATAACGTAAAGAGCGAATAGAAAATTGGTAATCTCAGTTAGGGATGCCTCAACCGATGACAGCGTACTCGGGAACAACAAGCCTCTCTTTCCGGGTGTCAACGAGCCTTCCTTTCTCGGGCTTGAGACCGATATTGGTGAGGAAGTCCGTGACGGTTTTCTTGTATTCCTCCGGATGCCTCTGCATGTGACCGACGTGAGGTGTATTCGGCCAGTACTTCTGAGTCGTTCGAATTCCGTTCCTACTCCAAGTCTTCTGCACAGCCTCGATTACCTCTACCGGTGAAATTGGGTCATTCTGAGAATTGAGAAAAAGTGCAGGGGCATGGAGTGGTCGGTCGTAGAAATATTCGTGGCTAACATAGTAGTGCTTCGTAGAAACGTTGTACATGGCTTTCATGTGGAAATCAATGTAGTCTTTGAGAAGTTTCTGTGGGAATGCAGAATTTGGGAAGACTGATTTTGATACTCCGATCGCTGTGCCTTGGACATCTGTAATTAAAAAAAAATTCCACATTTTAGGTAAGGCAGGTGGGATAGGGTAAAGAAAACGACCTTAAGAAATTCTTTACAAATTCAGGATCTTCATTTCAAATGCTTACCTACGACACTGTCCCAGATTTGCCCGACCATTTTCTGGACAACTTCCTGATACTGTTCTGGTTGCTCATGAGCAATTCTGAGCATCTGGGCGAAAACGTAACCTCCAACGGAGAACCCATGTATGAGTGACTGTTTGTGATCGCAGTTCTTGAGGAGCGGCATGAGTTCATCCTGTATGACCCTATTAGCTGAGGTTGGGAGGAGGAGCTGGGCAGGTGTAATTCGGACTGTCATTACATCGAATCCCTTGTCCAGGTAAAAATTGGCATATTTATTGACAGCATTATTTTTGGCCATGAGCCAGCAGAGCATGATGGTCAATGGACGCCCCTCACTTGAGTGCCCCCATTTACTTGGATTCCCTTTGACGGATTTTATGGCCGTCTCACTATTGGTCAGAAATGTAATTGTGGGGGTCAGTTTCTTCGTAGAGAGCTGGCGTTTGTGGGTCGGGTATTCTGACTTGAGGCAAATGAGGAATCGACCATTCGGCCGAAGGAATTGTTTGGTGAGTGTCGCCAGAGACATGACTGAAAAGAATTTTAAAGAAAATTAGTTACAGAAATTTTAGTTATTTAACTGCTTGTTCTTGATTTTACCTGTAGTTTTTTCAGTAGAAAACTTCAGTTATTTTCTTTCCCTGGAGAGAATTTTTTGGAACAAGTACCCCGCTCCAGGTGCGACACAAGAGTGAGAGAGTGTGGAAGAATTTTGACAGTGGGAAGGGTATTGCTGAAAAAAATTCGCATGTGCCAAACAGCAAGTAGTGGAAGAAAACGGCCTGGTTACTAGATTTGTATGGTGTGATCATGTATTGGATGCGGTCAGTCCTCTGTTGGGATCACGCGATGAGTGCATGGGATGTGCAAAAAAATATGCACTTGTATATAGCTTCATCGCAAATCCTCCTTCCACTCCCCTCTCTTTACTCTTCCCCAAATCCCACATGTTGAGCACATGCATTTATGTAGTAGCGTTTGTTAACAAGGTCAGTGAGGTCATTTTTGCACGGCAAAAAACTTTAGAGTAAAAAATGCAAATACACGTGTGGGAATCGCGTAAGCCTTACTTTACTTCATTGCTTCTGTATTAAGACTGAAGTGACATACGCTTTATTTTAAGAGAAGTAAAGTTGCAGTTGCAAAGTTCCTGAGTTCTGGTGTGCTAAACCATCAGCCTGGTTAATTTGGAGTTCCAAATATTCTCGACTGGGAATCGTTTGCCGAATCTGGATCCTTGGAAGAAATAAACTGAAGCTTGTGAAATGCATAGTTTGGGAGAAAATCTGAAGTGCAGTAATACATTCTCATTAGCATTTACGTTTATTGAAAGACCGGTGAAGTGACGCGAGAATGAACTTAGAATTTTTATGCCAGAATTTTTTTAATACATGATTAGAATTTTACATGATATATCCGGTGAACTAAGCTTGCATTGATGATAGTAGCCCTGCAAAGTAATATTTTTATGCTGGGACGCTGTTTGTGACACCATTCTACTACATAGAGATTACATCTCAATTCAATTTTTCTGTAATCTGTATCCTGCTGCACTGTTACACTTTTTCACCTGCTAGGATTTCATAGCCATTTCAACTATCGCGTTAGAAAATAATTCTCTTGATTTATTTTTATTTCAGAATTTAGGAATTCTGTAGCCATTTCTAACTGTTTTTTTTCCTATTCTCATCTACCTGTGCATTTATACTCGATTTTTCCAATTTTTAACAATTTAGACAGGTTTCTATCCGCCCAAACTACGTTTTATTAAGAAAAACGGAATTGGGAGCTCGGTAGGAAGGATTTCGTGTCCCAATCCCAGCAGGCAGCTTATTTATTTCCTTTCCTCGATAAAATAATATCTGTGCGTTCAAGCGAAAATCTGGAAAAGCCGGAAATGACAAATCCACATTTGGAAATGAAATTCTATGTTAGAAATCTAAATTTTTCGCTTTAGAGTTTTAGGCTCATGCATATTTTTCGTTAGAAATTATGTTTGGAAACATCCCGTATCCTCATGATTTTGAGAAAAATAAACGACGAAGCCAGAGCAAGTTATTAGGGGGTTTCACATAAAAAGATTATAAATATAATCTGCGATGGATTATCTTTGTAAAAATTATAATCCAAAATCTGAGTGCTCCGATTAAAATAAACTTGATTCTTCTTCTTTAAATCAGGGTTACCCTGCAGGGTACTAATTTCT
>JABASM010000201.1:0-29393 GCA_019776545.1 Brachystomella parvula
GGTTTTGTAAAGCATCGCTTTTGTGATGTCCCTGAAGAAAAAAACTTCGAATTTGATTGACTATAGCCGCAGGAACATTGTAAAACTAAAAAAGTATCCGACTGCCCCCATTCCCCTCTAATCACTATTGTAGCTTTTGCAGGTGGCCGCTTTAATAGAGCTCTGAAAATTGCCTTTAACTTTTTTAAAATCTGCCGAAGAAAAATCATAGGATATATACTCAGGAGTAGTTCAACAACGCAACCACAAAGGACCAAAACCCAGCGATTTTACGATTCCCAGACTGCTGTCGCTGTTTTTATGAAGCTTGCGAAAATTTGGTCATTCCTCCACTCCTCCAGCACTGCTGCTTTCTTCCGGCGGGAGGGAAATTCAAAACTGGGGTTCAATGATCTCGACCAAGTTTTTTGCTCTCATCTTTCTTCCCTTTTTTCCTCATTTGACCCCAACAACACTTTTTCACCTCACATTTTCTGGATTCCTTCAATCGGCTTTGTCATTCTCAGTTGTCTGTGTGTCCCACTACTTTCTCATTCTAATTGTTCACTGCTGACTGAAGCTCTGAATTTCCAGAGTTCTCCAACACTATTTCAACATCTATCTGCAAGTATACCTACAACTACAAGTTCTCGTGAGTTGAGTTGAAGCAACGATGGCGGCTGCCTTAGCTACTATTGGAACTGACGTTTTCAGGGCGGAAAAGATCCTTGACAGGAGGGTTCGGACAGTCCGTGTCGGAAGACAGAAGATCCGGAAAGTTCAATACAAGGTCAGATGGCTAGGTTATGACCCGTAAGCTAAATTTAATGTTCTTCATAAATACTTGCCCTTATATTCAGTTTTACTACATTTTGTTCTGTTGAGCAGGGTAAATGATACATGGGAGCCGGAGGAAAATATTCTTGATAATCTCCTGATTCAGATATACAACAAAACATCCGATAAACAGAAAAGGGCCAAGACAGGCATTCAAAAGCTGAGCAATGTGGAAAAGTGTTTACCCCAGTCAACCACTCGGGCATCTGAAGGTTAGCTCAAGAAATTCAGTGATTTCTTTAGATTGTTACCTTCTTTATCTCCCTACTTTGTTTTGATTTGACAGGTGGGGGCAGCAAGGATCAAACAGAACAAGTAAGTCCAAGCAATCCATCTGAAGCAGGTTACAGTAACTGAGGTTGTTTTGGGATTTTAGACTGGGCTGGACGATGGACATCAAATCAAACAAATCCTAGGAATCGTCACGACTGAAGCAACCTTCAGTCGTGACAATTTCAGTTTCCTCGTAGAGTTCGAGAGTACGGGATGTAAGAAGGCTCCCCCAGAAATCGTCCCAAAGCAGCTGGCTAATCTAAGGGCACCACAAAAAGTCATTCAATTTTACGAGAGTATCGCGATGTTTAAGTACCCCAACAAATCAAAGAAATAGATGCGCAAGGAACCTTGTAGATGCCCCATCGAGCTTCAATTTCATCGTTGCCATTGATCCGCATCTAATAACATCATGGGATCTAATGTATGCATCGCCATCTTGTTCTAGAGGAGAAATTATGTTCAAGTTTGATCAAGCATGCTTCCAGACCTACATGTAAGTATAATTTCCGGAAGGTGCTACTTCGTTTAGTAGAGTATAATATTATTAGCTTTATTTTAACCTTTTTTAACCGCATTCATGGGAAAGTCGTGTGGAGCATTCGCTTATCCGTCAAAGTACTTTTGAATTTATTACTATTTTATTTTGTTTTTAACCATACATGTGCTACACTTGCTCAATTTCTATGCATACGCCACTCTCAGGCTTCCTACACTCCCTCCTCAGAGTTTTTATCAATAAAATTTTATTCATTTTCTCAAAAGTCAACCGTTAGGTAACTATTTTAATTTTGTTTCAAACAAAATTCCTGTGTTGTCGGACGCATATTAGCAACGCCCTGAGCTGCAACAATCGGTCAGCGAATGGTCATTTTAGCACAGTCACTCCACTGTTCATTCGTCATCACTGGCGTTTAGCTTGAAGTGCATATTATATGCCTCATTTCCTTTGGTCCTATGGTTAGTTTTCTGATTCATGATTAACGACGAATCATAAGCGTAGCTCGACCCCTTTTTCCAGCCTCACGTGAATGCGCCACTGCAGACACTGACAAAATCTTCACTTTTTAGTCGCTGTCATACTATTGGCGGAAAAAGGGAATGAAGCAGCTTTCGGAACATTTGATGAGTGCTAGCGTATCGTGTATAAGTGAGTACTGATAAAGTCGGGGTTGAATAATTTTGGCAAAATTATGAATGTAACATTGTATGATTGACTCGTAATTTAACAGATGATAAAAAGGGAACTTCTCATGCAGGAGAGAAGTGCAGGGTGCTGCCGGTACTGCCTATTTGCGTTAGATGCTATCTAATCATTTTACGTTTCCTGTATGACAAGGATTTATCTATATTTTTCCAGCTTCAAATAATGGTCAGAACTACCTTCATGTCCACACTTAGGAAATCTCTTTTTCATTTTATTGTCACTTTTTGTAACACTTCTGCACCTCAAATCTCTGTTACCTCAGTTCAAAATGGGAGCAAACGAGTCAGCATACGAAAATGCCACAGTTGTAGCACAAAATCCACCAGTTTGTGCCATCGAACCCAGATTCTGTTTACCGCATCCAGTAAGTCTAAAACTAAAAGAAAAATTCTTCTCGCTCTCTGGAGATGACTTCCAAATCTGTGACGCCAATGACGGTACAGCTTACTTCCGGTGTGCTGGGAAAACTTTCAGTCTCAAGGACAAGAAGACACTACTAGATGTCAATGGGACTCCAGTCTTAAACATCAAACACAAACTAATGTCCATGACTGACAAGTACAAGGTCTATGCTGGAAATTCCTCGGACAAGCAGCTTTTTGAATTCAAAACAGAAAGGAACTATGTGAAAGCAAAAATTTCAGCCTATGTCAAGAATCCAGTGACGAATGGCCATAACCTCGTGGTACTCAAAGGAAACTGGAGGGATAAGAAAGCTATCGTCTTTCTCGGAGAACCAAAACAAGATGGGATTCCATTGGCGAAGATCCATCGCCCGCTTACTGGAAGATCATTTTTTCTGGGAGTGGATGAGTACACCATTGATATCGCTCCTGGAGTTGACCTCGCCCTCATCGTCTCCATGTGCATTGCGCTTGATGAGCACCAGAGAGATAATTAAGGGAAATCCATTATCCGTTCCTAAAAGTACTCTAATAATTGGTACCAGTTATTAGAGTGCCCTTTTAGTCATAAAAAAACCGGCTTTTTATGAACAGCTTTTAATACTGACAGAGGTTTAGTTCCACAAAAATCAATTAATAAATGAAAATAAAGTTAAGAGACAGAACTAAATTCGTGCTGAGGTTTCATTTCTCCAAAAGTAAAATTGAGAAAATTTGAAAAAGCTGACTGTTGATGCAACCTTTTTGTAATTTTTTGGTCTCATTTTTTTGTAGGAAGTAACGCTGGACTGAAATTTTAAAAATTCTAGTCATTGAGGAAAAGCTTTTTCGCTTGATAGCTTCATCCATCTTCGGGGAATTCGTAGAAAAAATTTCCAGTAGGGACTTTCTAGGCCAACACAATCTTCTAGATCCACTGAACGTTGAGACCAATATTAAATCAATACTAAATACTGTGGTGGCACTAAATAAGGAAAAGACTCTATTTATTTTCGCTTGAAAAGCATTCCTCCGATGGTCCGATTGGTTGACCGTGTCTTTCCTTATCCGCATGAAATCATTTCCACACTGGACCCTACCAGCCAGCGAATCCCAAAAACTATTTCTCCACTTTGACCTGACCTGCTTATTAAGATTCTCGTTAAAACTAATCAGGGTGAAAAATAAGTGGGGGGGGGGGGGGCTTGCGAGGCCCTCGTCCAAGCCGAGGATGAGTATGAAAAATATTAAAGATTAAATCTGCTGATAATTTGGAAATTATTTTAGATTTCGTTCGTTTCTTCCGGGTTCCTGGCTGGCACTATTTTATCGTGTTGTCTGCAGGAGATCAATTGAAAATCTTGGAAATCCTTGGAAATCCTGAAATTATTATAAGGGCGTAAGATGAGCGTCTTTTTTCCATCACGCGATTTCTTCGCGGGAAATGCTCGACACGTTCCCTCCAAAAATCTGCACACAACACGACCACGAGAAAAGTTATGTAGTAGTTATTTAGTAGCTTTTTGTCTTCTGGAATACTAAGCTAATTTTCAAGACGAACTCAGTTGATTTACATTACAGTGCGTAAGAATGAGTGGCCAGAAACCCATTGTCAATCGCCGTAAATGGTCTTCTACCGAAGTCTCCTCAGTTTTGGATTATTTGAAAGCAACCCCTCCGAGAAACTTGGAAAAAGGAATAAAGAAGGTAAGACTAAAGAAATTAAATTAGCTTGCAGCTAGAAAGGCTTCAGCTTCAGCTCAAGAAATACTCATTGTAGCCAATCAGGGTGTAGCTAGAGCCAAAACATAGATTCAGGTTGTGTGTATTTAACAAGGTTTACTTTATTAGGTACTACTACCACCAACCAAAGCTTACTACACCAAGCTAATCTCAGATCTGAAGTTGGAAAATACTACTTCGGTACAGGTACGACTCAAGGTCTACGCTCTCAAGCAACAATACGTCCGCTGTAGGAGCAACGCAACGGATTCCCTGGGAAATTTCGATCCGAAAACGTGTAAATGTGAGAGCATAATTCCGAATTAATATGTCAAGCAATTATTAATAAGAGCAAGTAGTCTATTCGTGCTAATTCTCTTTTCTTTCCAGTCAAGTGTCAGCATTTCGATGATTTGCACGAAATTTATGGTGATAGCTTCATGCTGGAGGCTACTAATCTCCCGCCGCTTACATTGGAAACTAAAGGTGTACCTTCTGCGAAGCCCCCGACCATCCCGGCTGCACCCATTCTTCCTCCAACTCCGAAGCGACCAAGCTCAGATCTGGAGACGAATCCACGGAAACTTCACTTTGAAGAAAAACTTGTCGGGACCGACATCGGTGTGAACAAGGGGATCAATCCGAAGGAATCAATTACAGGCAAAGGGTCCAGCAGCGATCGAGACCTTAGAATATTGGAAATTGAAAAAGATGAACGCATAGCCAAGTACAGAATTGATCAAGAGTACAAGTACAAACGGGAGCTTGGACTAGTAAAACAGGAACTACAAATAGCAAAACGTGAGATTGAACATTTGGAAGAGGAAAAGCAGGAGCAACTCCAGCTTATATATGCAGCTTTGATTCTCAGTATTTGAATTTCAATCGTATAATTGAGAATTTCCCAAGAGATTCCTGCGTAAAACTGCGGATTTCCTTTTAGAATTCCGTTTAACCGCTACCCACCACAGCCGCTTCCGGATTAACTCTTCCTCAAAATATCTTTTCAATCTCATTATTTCCAAATTCGACAATGAAGCTGTTTCTACAATATTTTTTTACAGTTCTAGGAATATTTTTTTGTGTTGGTACCGGAAGAGTAGAAAATCTTAAGAGTATGTAAACTAGTTTTTATATTTATAGATTTCCGTCCAATTAAAAAAAAATTATAGCTTACAATTTTTTATTTTGTATTTGTTCGCTTAGAGTCTAATTTGGATTGTTGTGGAAAAGAAGAGGAATTGAGTCCGATAAATGGCGGCGATTTATTTCTGTGTCAAAATGGGAGAAACATCTCCAGTCTTCTGAATTGTACCACCTACACTGCGTAAGTGAACCAATATGTAAAGTGCACAAATGATTCTCCTAGTATCCCTTACAGACTTGCTGCATTTTCCACCGGGTCTCGTAGTGGTACTTTCGTTTGCGAGGGACACAGCGAAGGACGTCGAAGGATTTTTCAGTGTCACAACGACATTGACTCCACAGAAGGTTTACGGGTGGGTTACAGTGAATGCTTATTTGGTTTCCATCGTCTCTCAGTGTCTCGACTCCTGTTTCTAGATACTTTTTGTGGGAAGGCTTCAGGATAAAATTCAGCATTTAGCCACGTTTACTGGAACTGTTTCAGTATTTTCTGCTGTGGTATCCCTGCTCGGCCTTAGTGTCTACTTGATCCAATGGAAGACGCAAAGCGTGTATCGCTGGACCCAGTTCTCTCTGCTGGTGGCTTTATTCATAACTTTTTTTGCTGCAGGCATTAGGCGACTATTTTTCAGCTCACACATCAAAAACAGGATTCCAGGTGAACTGTTTTTAGAATCGATGGCTTTTGAAAATCCCATAGGATAGGTGGATCTCACACAACCGCTTGATTTTTGTTATTTACAGAACTGCTGGAGGATATTGGTGTTACAGCAATCTCAACCAATTTAGTATTACTGTCGTTTGATTTATTCTACATGATATGGTAAGCATGACTGGAACTCCAGGGAAATTAGGGCCTGCGCAAGGCCATTAATAAACAAAAAAAAATTTTTTGATGTGACTGACCTGGACGATCGCATAGCTATATACTCGATTAATTCTTTTCAAATCAGGTTAATAAAAAATAAACTTTAACATGCAGGAAAACATTACCACCTCAGCACAAATGGCGATCATACCAAAGATTCTGGATTTCAATCGTGCTGGCCTGGGTACCTGGGTTAATAATAATTTTTTGTCACCTTTCTGTCTCACCGACCAGGCAAGTCCTTTTCTCCAAAGAATTTCCTAACTCTGAAATTACAATTTTTTTAAACTAGTGTACGTGATTCGAGGTTGGAAGCAATACTGGAAATTCTGCTTTGTATTCAAATGTACTCCACCAGTGAAGACTTGTCGTTATGGCTTACCATCATTCTCCTCTTCTTATTCTCAGTAAACGCCATTCTTTTGATAGCAATTGCTTGGATTCTGTATAGACGAAGAGCAGCAGCAATTCTTAGCGTTCCAGAGTATTACAACTGAAAAAGTTCTGAGGACATGGTATATATAAAGAATGGGTCAGAAATAGGGAGCTTTTTTGAAGAAAATTCGTGGATGCTTAGAGAGCCTAAAATTTCAAAAAAATTACCAGCGAATTCGCATAGTTCCGTAGAATGTTTCCGTCGAGTTTCAGATTTTTAGCTTCAGTAGTTTTTATATGGCAGGCCTCGGAATTCAGCAGTCCAGAACCCTGCTTGTAACACTTTTTCAAAACCTTCCATATGAAAAGGTCCTTGCGTTTTATTTTTTTCGCAAATTTTAAGGGTAGTAAAAATTCATAGTAACGTAATAAAGCTAATTGCTTGTGGATACGCTTGGATCAGCGACTAGATCGCTGTTTGGAATCCGTACAAAAAAACAGCTTATAATCTCTAACCGGAGTTTTATCCTTTCCAATGATATCTTTTTCGATCCTGGAGAAATTTGGTTCTTCTTCGAATGATGACACTAAATCTCTCGTCTAACCAGTACTGTTTAGTCATTTTTCATACAATTTTGACCTCCGATTTCTGTAAGTTAGCTTTATTGTTTGTTCGATGCGCACAGGAATCTAGGGGATCCGAGAAAGTGTATTTGTGGTTGCCAAAGGCTCTATTCCTTCGTTTCGAATTGCGGACCGCGGCTTCCGGTTTTCCGTTTACCGAAATTTTAGTACAACTAACTGCCACTATCCTGGCTCTTCCAGTATGGACGAATTTTGAGGAATCTTTACTCTAGCGCTAAAAACCTTGCCTGATTTGGAGCAATTTCGAACATTGTTACAAGCCGGGTTCGGGGTCTCTGATTTTAGAGGCCTGCTAAATTAAAACGACTATAGCGAAAAATCTGAAACTCGGCAGAGGTATGCTACGGAACAGTGTGAATTCGTGGGTAATTTTTTTTAGATCATAGGCTTGCGCTATCAGTATCCACGAATTTTCTTGAAAAAAGCTCCCTATTTCTGACTCATTCTTTAATTTGGAAATTCATTTCAGGTCTCATTATTATTGTAAGACAAAATACTGTGTTTTTTATACTTGAATAGGACCGTTCGCTTCGTGAAGCTGTTTTTACTGATGGGACTGTGGTGGCCGATTAACATGATCTGTATATTCCAATGCCTTGGGGTAAGAGGTCATGTCCTTTCTCTATGGGAATCACTGAAACATTCACCGACCTTAACCAATGATCACCTCCAGTTTGAAATTCCATGGCACATCTACGTGGTGCAAAATTACCTTGCTCTTCAGTCCATCATTGTTTGCGTCATTTTAGTTGTGAACAAGAAAACAATTTCTGATTTCAGGAATGCATATCGGAACTGAAATACTAATTTTATTGAGATACCATTATTGAGGATCTCACAGACACGGGAGGAGGAATGAAATTCAGATTTTATCATTTACTAATAGAAACAAGTACAGATGAAATAATCAAATGTAAATGTGGTGTACGATCCGTTAAGCAAGCCAAACCGATCCAAAACGCCTATACAAAAACTTTCAGTCAATTGTCAGTATGCAAAGTTTATTTCATTTAAATGATTTCCAGTCAGCATTAAAATAGACATAAATTATTAACCATTTTTATCAAAATAAAAATTACGGTATTTCCAGCCTAAGCTCTCAGGTTAAATTACCAAGGAAGCTCATTTCCAGCGTATTCATAGAACTTTCCATTATCTGAATCTTTGACTCCTAAGATCACTTTCACCATCCCTTCCACACTTTCTCTTGGCTTGAGTGGTGCGTTTGGGCCACCTTGGTCAGTCTGTACCCATCCAGGGCTCAAAGCAATGGCCATAATCCCTTTCGAGTGTAAATCAACACTTATGTTTTTGGTAAGGGCATTCAAGGCTGCTCGGGTGGGGCGGGAAGCATAGTATCCGCCGTCTGCGTTATTAGTTGTGGATGCAAATCCAGATGAAATATTTACTACTAGCGCCTTTCCTGCACCTAGAGGTTGAGTTGATTTCTTTGCCCCCTTCTCAAGCTGATTAAGAAGCGCCTGTGGAACAAAACTTGATTTAAAATCTAAAATCCACAGGATTGGGGTGCGGTGGGCTTACCCTGGTCAGAAGGAGAGGGCCAACGGTGTTGATTTCAAAATAATGCATCAGCGTCTCTTTCGTTACGTCCGTGAAGAGCTGCCCATCATCCGAGTACACGCCGGCATTGTTTACGAGTAAATTAAGTCCAGCCCCCTTCGTAACTTCGTAAATTTTCTCGGCAACGCTGTCAAACTGATTGTGGTTTTGGACATCTACGGAAAATTAAAACCAAATCCTGAGAATGGAATTTGAAATGGGCTGATACAAAATCAAAATGTCTACTTACCAAGCTCAATCAAATGGAGATTCGAGTGCTGATTGGATAAGTTAAGAAGCTCCTATTTATGAAAGAAAAAATTGTAAATGCGACAGCCGGAGAGACTATAATTCTGAATTTTACCTGTGATTTTTTGATATCACGATAGGTAGCAAAGAGAAATTGAGGGGTAGCCTTTGTAAGGAGCTGCTTCACCATTTCCAAGCCAAGACCCTTGTTGGCTCCCGTGATGAGGACGCTTGCCGGTTTTGCCATTTTTTTTTCGAGGAAAACAATTAAACAGCACAATTGATGGGTGAAATAATTTACAGGGAAGGAGCTAAAATCTATAACTAAAATTCAGGTTGTATATATACTCCAAGGTGGCTCAGTTAAGTGGGAGAGAGCCGGTACTCAAATGGGTGTTGGGCTGGTGATAACAGCGCTTGGAAAGAGGCACGTGAAGGGAACTTTGCAAAAAAGTCACAAGCAGATTATCCCAATACTTTCCTGGCAACCAGTAAATTAATGTCTGACGTAAGTTAGGGATCAACTTGAAGTCTGTGGAAAATAATCGGAAAAATTATTATGTAATCAGCCATTTCCACTTCGTTAAAATTTTAATAATTTAATCAGTTATGTAATACCTTGATCAATCAAACCTTTTTTTTTACTGATAAGCTAAACACTGGCCGCATAGATATTCTGGCTGATCTCATTTACACATCTGGTTGAAGTTATACTATGCTGCTTCTCTTCCAGTATAATTCTCCAGGTCATTAAATAATTAGCTTTTTAATTGAGTGATGTATGAACCAGTTATAGCTGGAAAAGCCAAAGCGCAAAGCGTGGATGGAAAGAAAATGTTAAAAAGCCAAGATTCGGAGAAAGTCAGGAGAGCTTCANAATTGAGTGATGTATGAACCAGTTATAGCTGGAAAAGCCAAAGCGCAAAGCGTGGATGGAAAGAAAATGTTAAAAAGCCAGGATTCGGAGAAAGTCAGGAGAGCTTCAACACAGATGATTGATGAAATCAGGAGCTAATGAGTATTTATGCCTCTCTTCTGAGCGAGAGTAATTAAAAAGTTTTACTGGGTACAACTAATGATCCCAGGGGCTTTGGAGTTCCGAATACCTTTTGAAAGGAATGGATTCAACGGTTTTCCCTAACACCCTGGACGCGAGTGGCATCCATCTATACACCAGACATTGTTGAACCAGAAACTGACCCCGGTACAATCCCCTTTATACCATTCGCGTCGCGTCGTTCTCAACCACTGTTCCGAATCTCGCATCTTTCACTCTGCGAAAGAAAAAGTGTTTTCAACAGGTCGCAGGTCGTGATTTTTTGAGTCGAGGTGAGCATCATGTCAACTCCTCCTTTTCAAAAAACTATTCTAACCTATTTGAATGAATCATGCAATTTTTATTTATTTGCTAGAGGATTCTTCACTCAGATCACAATCAATATTAGAAGTTAGAGATTTTAAAACCAAGCTTAACATTTTGTATTTTTAAACCTGTCAACAGATAACAAAGTTCAGAATAACACTACAAGAATTTTTTTTGAAAATTCTAATGGCGATTGAGGCATTTGGTCAAAGGAACGTCCTGAGTTAAAAAAAGTGCACAAAGGAAGATTGTCACCTATCGATCATGGAATGAATTGGAGTGAATAACCAATTAGTAAAAGGTCATTAGGTCATTTTAGGGGCCACCTTTGATCTAACGCTGCTGGCGTCTCCAAAAAATCCTGAGACGCTATTTTTTTGCGGGAACGCTCAAAAAATTCCCTCCAGAGCCAAAAAGAAAATCAAAACAAAAGAAATAAGGAAAAGAGAGCACGTGCTGAGCTCTGTAAAACTAGTCATTCAGTAATAAATTATTGACTGAGTATTCGCGTATTCATCAGTTCACGGGTCACAGTTCAAGAATGAGTGAGCAGATGAACGGCAATTTCCGTAAATGGGGATATGCCGAAGTCACCACTGTTTTGGCTTATTTGAAAGAAACTGTTCGGAGCAATGAGGATGAGGAGGGAGGGGCAAAGGGGGTAAGGATTAAGCAAATCGAATAATAGCTACAGGCTTGGATCTACTGTGTATGCAGTGATGACATACTGTTTTGCTTTATTAGGTAGTACCAGTAAGCGACGCGTACTATGCCAACCTTATCTCGGAACTGAACTTGGAGAATACTACTCCGATGCAGGTACGGCTCAAGGTCCACGCTCTGAAGCAAAAGTATATCCGCTGTAGGATCGCAAATCAGAATCAGAACGCGAAGGATTCCCTCGGAAAATTTGATCCGAAAAATTGTAAATGTGAGATTAATATTTTTTGTTAAATAACAATATTATATTTAAAAGCGAGCATGTTAACTGACTGAGTTCTCTTCTGATTGCAGCCAAGTGTCAGCATTTCAATGATTTGCATGATATTTATGGTCATGGCTTCGCATTGGAACCCACTGGCCACCCAGCTCCGGCAACCAACGAGGCGGAGGATTTACCGACTGCAGGCCCTTGTACTACTGCGACAGCTGTACCAATCCTTCCCCAACATCTAAAGCGACGGCTGTCCGAACTGGAGGCGAATGCAAGAAACAAATCAAGCGCAGCGAATAGGAGTTCATGCGACGAAAAGGTCAGAATTTTGGAAATCGAGAGTGATGAGCGCATAGCCAAGTACAAAATTGAGCAAGAGTACAAGTACAAGCTGGAGATCGCAAAACTTGAACAGAAGGGGGAGGATACCCGAAGGAGAGAAAATGCTCTTCTTGCATGTTTGGCTCTGACACACCGGCCTTCTCGATTGTCGATCCCAGCGCTAATGGATTATGTTCGTGAGTCGACGTCATAAAAAATTGCCTACTGTAACGATCCTTTCAGGTACACAAGTTATTACATAGGCTAAGAAAAATAGACTACCCACACTTAATGCATTTTTTTAGAATTCGTTTTTATAAAGTTGATTTCCGTGCGGCATGAGAAAGTAATAAATTATTGGGTTGTTCAGTGAAAGTTGTGGCACAAAAAACAACTTTCCAGAAGTCTGTTTTTTGTGCGACAGCTTTCACACGAAGCCTGATTACTATGTTCTTTTACAAGTCGGAATTAACAGTGGTAAATCTGCTCATCTTCATTTTTAACTGATTTATTTTTTCTAATGCTGCCAAATTCAGAGCTGGGACTGGGTAGGATAAAACTGTAATTTTTGGTGAAAAAAGAATGAGTTCCGCTACCACTAGCAGTTTTTAAATATACCTGTTTTAATCCGCTGTTAATTCATAAATGCCAAGTTGTTTTATTTGGGATTCTGAATTGCGGCTGCGATACGTGAGCCGAAAACGGCCATCCATTCTTGATTCCTGGTCATTGTTGCGAGTGCATTATTTATTTGAGAAATCACGGGTTCTAGCGTCCGCTCATTTGCCGAAACAAGTGTTTTGACCTATAGAAATGAAGTGAAATAAAACACTGGTTTATAAACTGAAAAGTTTAAAGTTGTCCCTACCCTTTCAATTTCATCTGCTGAGGTGACATAAGTACCCATTGTGGTAAAGACACCTTCCAGACCAGTAATGTCACCCACGCTAGAAGTGAAGTTATAATATTATAATTAAAAAATAGGACTTTTGATGCTAGCTTTGAAACTTACTAATCAACCAATGCCTGCAAATTGCTTTCCAATAGGGAAATAACAAGCTCCCGTCCTTTTACATTGCCAGCAACTGTTTGTATGAGGCCCCAAACCTGTGATTTCGGAACTGTTTCTTGCGCATCCTCCAGGAGCCTGTAAAATTCGTAAACTCTAGCCACTAATTTTGAGTAATTCGAGTTTTAGACGAATTTACTGGTTTAGTCTGTTCAGACTAGTGGTACATCCCAAAGCAGTGCGGAACATAGGGCTATTTGTTTCTGTATATCTTGAGTTGAGAAATTCCCAATTGTCGTCGGATCCCTCAGCAGCAGCAGCACAGTAAATTAAAGCTCGTAGATCGACTGGCGTGCTACAAAGGTATTTTCAATTAGTCAGTCGATTGTTACTAACAATTGTAGCTCACGGATCGGCTTCTGGAACGTTTCTCCACTGGTTGAAAAGCTCTCTAGCGTAATCCAAGCAGCGCTCATCCTCCATTCCACACAACCAATTGAAGAGCTGAACACGCAGAATTCTATTGCCATTAGGTTCCTCTGCCGGCTGCTTGACTCCAATTTTTTCAAGCACGGTTAGCATCTTTGGCAGCATATACTCCTGTATCAAAGAAATTAATTCAGTCTTTTCCAATATTATTTCTTTTAATTTTCCTAGAGTTTTCTACCTACTTTCAACTGGGCGAATTCCGATGGGTTGGATAAGAACAGTGTGTAAGCTTTTCTAAAGTGTTTGAGAAAAGTGATCCAGGTTGTGTAAGCAGTTTCTTTGGCCATGAATTCAGTTATTTTGACTGCTTCATCCATTCCCACGTAGTTCTCATACGCAGCGCTAAAGTAGTCATCAATAATTTGAGTCCTTGTCACCTCACTCATGGAGTCAAGGCGAGCCAGTAGCTGAGTGCGCAAGAGTGAAGTGAAATGTGTGTCGTACAGAACACGGTAGTAACCTGAGGAAAAAGAAGTTTAAATCTGTAATTTTTCCAGGAATCACATGCTGAAGCTGAAAATTTTGTCAGGCTGATGAGTAGTTCAGCCCAAGCTGCAGTTACCAACCTCGAACATCCGGGTTAACCACAATCCAGTCCTCTGTTTTAAAAGCGTGAGGAACCAGAGTTTCCTCTGTGCTCAACCAAAGCTTGGGCATAAGGTTGACTTCCTCAAAGGATGGATTGGATTTTGATATGTAGGAGATTGGAATGTGCCAGGTTTTCCCATCAGTATCTGGCTGATTTCCTTGTTGGAAGGGCTCTTGTGAGAAATAGATTAGGCCAGGGGTGGTTACTGATTTCGAGACCCGGATGAGTGGCAGACCCGTCTGCAGCGTCCAAGTATCCATGATTTCTGTAATTGTTTTCCCATTCGATGGCAGCGCTCCCTGGTCTTCCACAGACTTTTGAAAGTCTTCAAAAAGTGCGTACTGGTCCACTGCCGTATACTTACGGTTATCCAAGTAATAAATACAAGCTTTCTTAAAAACTTCTGCCGAGAGGAAGCCGCTCATCATCCGGACAATGCTTGCTCCTTTATTGTAGTTAATTTGGGAGGGATTTTCTACGAAGCGATCTGTAACATTACCATGGACTGGGACAGAGGCTGGTGTGATGTCAAATTCCATAGCAGAGTGTACGTCATCCGTTATCATCCGACTGAGGGGAGTAAATTCCGGGAAGGCCATGTTGAAGAAAATGTGCTGAAAGTAGCTAGCAAATCCTTCTGTCAGCCACCAATCATTCCACCAGGTGTGGGTAACTAAATTACCCCACCATTGATGAGCAAGCTCGTGGGAAACAACGTTAGCGATTCCGTATTTGGCAGCTGCAGTAGACTCTGGACTCCAAAACATGTAGGTTGTCCGATAAAGGTTCAAACCCTAAAGAATACAAATAATTCTCAGCATAAATATTTCGAAACAGAATACTTCGTGCCAGCGTTAAAATGTAAATGGAAAGCCTTTAGAAAATCATGAGTTGGAGAACGTCAGCGTCCTGTCACTAACAAAAACCTCGATAAGCACCAACTTCTAGCAGCTTAAGAAGCTCATTTTTCGATCTGGAGTTTTATAACGGAGGAGAGCGAATTCTGCTGAAGCAATTCTCCCTTGTTAAATTTTTTTGGAAATTGATATGTAATAGCATTTTTGAAACTCACCCTTCAACTTTCAAAAATCGAATTTATCGAAAGCCTCCCTTTGACCTTTTGACTTCCAAAGGTTGAAGGGAAATAAATTTCGACAAAGTAGTAGGGTGTGCTGCAGAGATGCTATGAATCAATTCTCAGGAAAAGCTAACGAGGAAGGGGTGCATTCAGCTAAACTCCCCCTCCTTTTTAAGGCTTATGGTTTACCCAGTTTTCCATAGCTCCTGCTGCAAAATCTGGGACACCTACAGAATCCATCTTTGGAAGCTCATAAGGAATACCAAAGTACTGGTTGTACTGACTCAGGGTTTTCGCTACGGCCTCAGCAGCAAACTTTGCGTCGCCTTTTGCAACAACTGGCGGAGGTCCCCATACGGCCACCGGCTTGTCAAAAATTCCTGCTGGTGCTTCTTCTGATTCAAAGTCGGAAATGACCATGGCGATTACGGTAGCCGGCATCACAGGAGTCGTAGCAAAGTAATCCCATAACCAACCTTCCATTTCCTCGCTAAATGTGAACAAAGGATGACGGAATCAGTCTCTCAGTTTCCCCGTGCTGTGATTGGCTTACTTGTTCTCGGTTCTAGTGATATCCATATTTGACAGGGCATGATATCCGCTCTGTCTCCCAATAACAATTTCAAACTTAGCTTTGAATCTGGGTTCGTCATAGGATGGCACGATTTTTCGGAACGCACGAGTACGGCTAAAATGCGTTGTAGCTAGCCATCTAAAATACTCAAAGCCATTATGAACAATGCCTATGTTAAACAGGCTTTAAAGGTAATTAAGGTCCAGTAACCTTCTCTCCCCAGTAGCAGTTTCATAAGAACTCAGATAAAGCCCGTTCATCCGTTCTGAAGGAGGGGCAATTTTGGCAACATAGGAAATTTTGACGACATATTCTTCACCCTGAGCAAGTTCCTCATCCAGTTCTAAAATAAGTAGCTGGTTGGCATCATCTGAAGCTACTCTGTTCACCTGAATTTTCCTTTCAGTTTCCGTATTATGGACCTATAATAATGCAGAAAAAAAGGAATCTAATAAGCTCAGCAGCCACCAGCGCTCGTGTAGTGAAATGGTGTGAACGCTTTTCCTTACTACGGCTATGCTCTCTTGATTGATTTCTAACTCGCTAGCGTGGAGAACGATCTTATTTGATGCTCTCTTGCATTCGAGCCTGATCTCTACAGTTCCAGGGGCTGTGAATTGAGTTTCAGTCCCAGCGGTAAGGATCGGGCGAATCCGTAATAAGTAGTGAACCGGAATAAGGTCATCCGGTAGCCTAGATTGTATCGTCGGCTGAAATTGAATGGGATCTGAACTTTCTAGTTGCAAAGGACGCTGTCCGGTAGGAATCCCCTCAAAAAGTGGAGAAAATGCAAAAGTTTTTGCCACAGATAGCAACAAAAAGATTCCCAGCAACTTCATTTTTTGGGATCTTGTGAACAGTCCAACCTTACTGCCAGATAGGTGTGTTAATTCATGTTCAACTGGGCAAAGCGATTCGAAATAGTTTATCTCTTGACGTCATCCTAAGAGTCAGCGTTTCAGTGTAAATCTATATCGCAAAATTAGCTTAGGGATGGCCCATCCAAGCGAGCTTGGAATTTTTCAGAAGAGCCCTTCTGATTAGAAACTTCGGTGATTAGATTATTTTTTAATGCCTTTGTATTGCCATGAACTGTAAGAAGAACACAAAAGCATCAATGCGGAAAGAATCAGTGGTGAGTCTAACTGATGCAATAGTAAATTCTTACCAGTTTGCAACCCGCTACAAATATATAATAGGGAGATTGCGTTTTCTCTGGTATGGTACGACTTCTTTCTTTTTTTAACTTTGGCAAAAAAAAGGAAGCAATTCTATTGGCCCGATCAACCGGCGGGAGTTGAAAAAAGGAAAAAGTGACCCAAAACGTACCATACACCAAAGAAAACGCAAGTTCCTTAATACGTTAAGAAAATGCCGGGGCAGAAGCAGATTCATCGAATTCGCAAAATAAACATAACGATTTAAATTATTAAAACCTTTCTTTTCTAGATTAAAAATTAGAACAATCGCTTCGAAGGGCGTCGCTGCTTTTTTATAGCTTTTAGCTAGCTTCTTGCATACCACGCCACATTTCAATTTACCTAGCCTCGCTTGCTTCAAGCTTGGATTGGAAAACCTCAGCCTAACTGGTGGCTTTTACGGTTTCAGTTAAGCTTAGACCCAGGTCACGCAGTTTCTCACTCTATATCCTGTTTTCAAAGACGAGGCAGTAGTTTTTCTTGTCCAGGAATCCTCTTTGGCTTTCTTACAGAACGGTTTCATTACAGCTGGCCAAGGTTAAACGAACACTTCTGAAAGTCTAGCTCGAATTCGAAAACCCCAAACAACCGCCCCCCCCCCCTGAACGGTACGCTTTATCTTAGGTCAGGAAACCTGACTTTACGACTCTTCTTCAAAAAATGTTCAGCAGCTCACAAGTATTTTTTTTTCTTTTTCTTTATTCAGCATGTTGCATCATCTGCAGCGACATCCAATCTACTTGTTTAGACGTGAATCATTACTTTTACAGCCCCGCCCGTCCCATCCCTCGAGGTCTCGAATGCCTTGATGGAATCCTCCAATTGGAAGTGGTGAGTGATGAGAGGCTTCACGTCAACTTTTCCGGAAGCAATCATGGCCAAAGCAATTGGATAGCTAGAAATTCGGTACAAATATCTTAACTATATAATTCGTAGAATCAAACCTGTAAAATTACCAGTTTGCATATCGGAACACTCCGCGGACATCAACTTCCCGTACACCCGCATTTAAAATTGGAATCTTCACTTCTGGTGGTCCCATACCAACAAGCACGACACAGCCCCCAGACTTCGTCCCCTGTGGAAGAAATTCGAAGCAGAAAGAAAATTAACCCCTATAAAAAATATTTTTTTAAAGAATTTATATTATTCTCACAACAATTGCCAGCTTGACGCTGGACTCCGCACCAGAGCATTCAATTGTAATTTCAGGCATTTCACCACCTAAGGCGGAATGAACTGCCTTGGCTACCACCTCAGCTTCTACCCCCGCTTCAACTTTCACCACGGCGTCTGCGCCAAGTTTCTTAGCCAATTCCAGGCGCCCTTGCACCATATCTGGAAGAAAACAATATTTAAAATGTGCTTTCTTAAGCGCAATACAATGCTCCTAGCTCATTACCTGTGATAACCACTTTTGATGCTCCCATGGCCTTAGCTACAATCACACTCACAAGTCCAATCGGTCCAGCACCACAAACCAGCACAGTCTTTCCCAACGATACTCCTGCGCGGCGACAAGCATGAACCCCAACAGAGAGGGGCTCCAACAGCGCACCTTCCTCGTTGGATACGTTCTCAGGAAGTCTAAGGCAAAAAATTTTAAAGTGAGATAAATTCTAAATTTTCACCTTGGAGTCCGGTTAGGAGTCTGAAGTTCAATGGATGATATTGGTATACTCACTTGTAGCAAAAATCAGCAGCGTGGGTGTAGTATCGACACAAGTTCCCGTCGTAAGGGGGCGTGGCACAGAAAGAAATGTCCGGGCAGAGGTTGTACTTTCCAGTCTTGCAAAACTCACAGCAGCGACACGGCACTCCAGGTTCAATTGCCACTCGGTCCCCGACTTTAAGGTGTGTTACATTCTTCCCCAATTTCGAAACGACTCCGGCAGCCTCGTGCCCAAGGACCATTGGTGCCTTCACAATAAAGTCTCCAATCCGACCTCTCATCCAGTAGTGAACATCAGAGCCACAGATACCAACAACAGACATTCGGAGTTGAACCTCTGAAAAAATTTTCCATGATCAAACCTATGTAAATGGTTATCTAGTATCAATTTACCATTGTCTTTTGGTTCTGGAATCGGACGATTCTCTAAACGCAAATCCCCGGTCTTGTGAAGTACGGCAGTCAGATTATCGTTTGACCCTGTCATTTTTGCTCAGATTTGCAGGTAGTGTACGAAAGGGACTGGCTTCTTTCAATCTACTGACTGGCTGGAGAGTGAAATCGAGTCTGAGTAGGCAATAGCTTTCTTCGAACTCTGATAAGAAAAATTATCCAGTTCCAGTTACGGAGAAGGGCTGGTTCTCCGTGATTCTATTTATTATGTAACATGAATTTAATGATTAGATAGTCTTTAGATTATTCTCCTCCTTGAAATTAACCTTCACCCCACCCTCGTTTTATTTCATGACGACATGAGTTCATCTTGACGCTGAATTATACAAAAAAAAAGAAAAAAATTTATAAAAAAAATTATAGTGATTCCACTGGATTAGTTGACTACTTGAGGCTTTAAATATACTGTTACGAAACCCAGTTCCGCAATAATATACTGATTTTTCCTAACGATGGACAAATTTCCTCCTCTTATAGGCTCTTCCCGTCAAATATTTCGATTGCCAGCTTTAAAATTAAAAACAAATGGAAGATTTTCGCTAGAGCCGCTTCTGACCCGAGAGTCGTGATTGTGGATTGGTGATTTTGGTCTTGGAACCCAGTGTGCAGAACTCTCCCTCGCTAACTGATCCAAATGAAAAATAACAAAAAAAGAAAGCCAAAATGGATTTTGCAATGTTGGGATGAAAGGAGGGCGTGCATCAAATTATTGAACACGATAATGTGTTTTATTTTTGAACTGGAAGGTTTTCGAGTAATTGCTCCAATTATGCTAATACTACTGGCATTTCTGATTCCTTCATGTGTTAATTTAATTTGATTTGGTTCTCCTACAGGTATCCATTTTGATTTTTAGTGCTTCATATCTTCCCCAACTTGCTCCATTTTCTGCCCGAGATCATGGGCCTTTTGTTTTGCCTTTTCTTTGGCTCCTTCCATGAAATCCCCACTTCCTTTATCCATTTTCTTTTCAGATTCGTCTTCATTCCGTCTCAATTTCTCACCAAGGTCATGGACCTTTTCTTTGGCACCTTCCTTTACACCTTCAGCTCCATCTTTCATTCTCTTCTCAGCGTCACCTCCATTTGCCCCGAGCTTATCACCGATGGTGTGCACTCCTTCTTGGACGCTACTTTTCAAACTGCATGCTCCATCAGCGACCTTATCCTTCAGGTTTGTAGCTCCTTCTGCGACATAGTTCTTAAGGTTACACGCCCCATCCGAGACATTGTCCTTAAGGCTTGCTGCCCCGCTCTGAACGGATTCCGCTGCTCCACTCCAGACGCCTTGTCCTTCACATCGTGATACTTCTCCTTGACATAATCCATTTTGCTTGCAAAATATTGGCAGCAAGACTTTCAACACTGAAATGCCATAGCAGAATGAAATCATGATTAGTAATTGAAAACAGAGCAGTTAAACCGGTAATTTTATTTGGACTTTGTATGAATGATCGAATGATGGAAACGTACGGAACAAGAAAGAAGAGAGGTCAATGAACAAAGCTTTTGACTTCGCTCTAGCTACATCCTACAATTAAAAAGTGCAATGCATTCCAAAGAAAGGTCATTCACACCGTAAACATAAGCGCACTTGTCAGATCGACTTGCAGGTAGGATTCAGGCCGGGATGACATGACCACTGTTCCATCCCAGCCTTGCATATTGCCTGTTCAAGAGGGCCTTGACCTCTCTTGACCAAGACCAAAAGCAACAACTAGAAAACAGTTTCTTACCTTGAACAAGTTTACACGCTGAATTCAACGAAAAAAATGAGCTTTATGAACAAGTTCAGCTTTTTCTTATGATCCAACAAACTGCGCAATCCTTAATTTTAGGTAACTAACTTTTCACTTTGTCTTTTCAATGCTGCACTCACTCGACGACTCTTTCGACACAACTGAACACGCGCAAGCTTGCCAAACAAAAATGAACGACGTCTTTATTTCAAATTCCGCGCAGTCTCATTTCCGTCAGAATTGTAGCTCCTCCTTCCTTCGACTCCAATCAAACAATCTAAAAATATTGTTCAACAACTCCAACTATTTTTCAAGGCTTGAATCCAGTATTTCAGTCCCAGTTCTCGTAAAATTTTGGTGGCTGGCTGGCTTCTTACCATAATGCAGCCCTTTCGATGAAAAAAAATATTTGAAGCAGAAAAACGCTTTGATTTGCTGTTACTGGCTTTTTTTGTTCAGGTTCGAGGACAAAAATCTTTCACCGACCAATGGGGTATCTGTTCTTGTCGCAGGTGTCTGTTTAATGTCCAAAAAAGTCCAAATAATTATAATTTTCTTCACTTAATATTATGTGAACAAAAGTACTAGATCCGAGATCCGACATGCGCAATTGGTGGGGGCCCGGTCCGTGGTGGGTGCGGTGGGCACCCACCAACCAACCACTCAGGTAACCAGGAGTCGGCAGACAGTACGAAATGTCGCCAATGTCGACTGTTCGGCGACTGAAATAGTCGGGGAATAGTCGGGCCCGATTATTCGGTAAAAAATGCTGCTGGGGGCGCGCACTATCTATTTGTAAAAAATGCTGCTGGTCTGGTGGTTGGTTGGTGGGCGCCCACCGCACCCACCACGGACCGGGCGCCCACCAATTGCACATGTCGTCCGAGATCACTCTGACTTCTCTTCTGGGATGCAAGCCAATGTCAAGAATTAATTCTTACTAATTGATATTCAAAAACTCCGACATTAAAATATCGTCCGAAATTCATAAATGTTTCCAGGTTTTAAGCACTGTGCTTAAAACACCCTGAATATTTCAAAAATCTTCTAAATTAAAATTAAAACAAGATTATTTAGGAATGAGTGAAAAAAGGGGAGCTTAAAAATCTTGTTTTTCGACGGCAAGCCACAACTGCCCCACCTAAGTTCTTCCATTGTAGGCGCCACTGGCCTCTCGAAGAATTGAATGTTGCTCCGGATGATGTGCTGAACTGAATAAACCTAAACCCGCAAAAAAAATCGTTTATGGCCTTTCGTCCCGTCACGAAGAAGGGATACCCATCTCTCGGCCTACAACCAGCTTCGGTAAGTTATTACCTGACTCGGCAATTAAAAGCGCTTTAAAGGTGATCTGTTTTTTTCATGTTTTACAAGTTTTCGTGACGTTGCTCTCACGCCCTTTTTTAGAAGTGTCGCGTTAGTATCTCTGTGCAAAAACCATGCGAAAAAGCCTTGCAAAGTTGTGAATTCGGATGATGCGGTGCGGTGCATAGTGCAGGAGAGAAACGAAGAAGAGCGGTTTGCGTTTTTTGTGAGTGTGCAGACAAAAGTGTTTCTCCAAACTCGCTACTCAAAATCACAGAGTCAGTGTGTGTCAACTCACAATCAGTTAATTTATTAAAGCCGAGTATTGAATATTTTTTTGTAAATAACTCCTATTTCTGTTCTGATTACTGATTACTGAACATGGAAGCAGAGAAACTTGTCTCGTTTGGTGGTAAGTAATTAGTACCCATATTGTAATGACCGGAAATAGACTTTGAACCGATCGGTAAAAGTAAAAGCAAAAGAAGTACTGCTAATTTAACTTTGATTTGTCAGAGGCTAGAGAACAGCTCCGGAAATGGCGTGAGGACCATGAACGAAAGAGTGAGGAAGTCATATCCCTTTGGGTCTCCGTCCTCGGTGAAAATGAAACTAAACTTGGAGATGAAAGTAATTAATCACAATCACTTATTAACGAGGCTTAAATTATTAGGTTCTCACAAGTCAACTTTCTTTACAGAGTGGATGGTACTGGAGCAGGTGGTCAATGCTGCTTTGGATACACACAACTATACAATTGCAGGTGATGCAATCTGTGAACTGAAGGCTCGATTTCCCAACAGTGACAGAGTCCGGTATGTACTAGTAGTACTAGTTTTGAACGTCAGGAAGTCACTCTGGGGTAGAGTTATGTAATTATCATGTTTATGCGAGCAGGTATCTTCAAGTTTTGCGACTCCAAGCGATGGCACGGTACGAGGAAGCACTGACTGCGCTGGACCAGATGATTGCAAAAGACGCAACTAACTCAGCAGCATATAAGCGGAAGATTGCTATTTTGAAGAGTCAGGGAAACTCTACAGAGGCTATCAAGAGCTTAACAGATTATTTGAACAAGTATGCATTTATAGAAATATCAGAATTGGATGCGCTTTCGCCATTCCTACTTAAAACTAACTATTTTAGATTCATGAGCGATCAAGAGGCCTGGTCGGAATTGTGTGATTTGTATTTGGCTGAAGGGGACTATGCTCGTGCAATTTATTGTGCTGAGGAATTGATTCTTCACAACCCCCATAACTTCTTCGTGTACCAAAGAGCTGGTGACATCAGGTACACAATGGGCGGCATCGAAAATCTCAAAATAGCTTTCAATTACTTCACCCAGGCGCTGAAGCTCAACGAAAGTAGCATGAGGTCACTCTTTGGCCTATTCCTAGTAAGCACAGTCCACACTGTCTCATAATATAAAAAAATCAATGGCATTTGTTTCATCCAAGGCAGGCTCAAGCTTGACTGCAAATCCAAAAGTGCCTCCAGCCGATAAAAAAGATTTTGGAAAATCTACTTCCTGGGCAGCAGACGAAATTTACCAAAGGTAAACCATCTATCACCACCGTTAGTTTTATATACCATTGCCTCGAAAGTTTTCGGAGATGGATGGGGTAAAATGAGGGGAAAATAGACACATTTTTGGAATATTGCTGCTGCTACAGCCAAGCAAAGATACATAGTGAAAGAGTACAATAGTGTATGCTCATTTTCCCTTCACAAACTTTACGGCGTGCCGAAGACTTTTCAGGCAATCGGTGCTGCTTTGAATTAACAGAATTCCATTTTCACAGATACCGAGAGCATCCTGGTGGTTCTGAGGTAGTGGATAACATGTTAGAAGGTGCCATTAACAGCTTGCAGATTACGAACTGACCTAACCACCAGTAGTTTCGAACGTGGAAACAATAATCAAAATCCATAAACCCTTCGTATTAACTTTTCTTGAACATTATTTGCTCCGAAGTCAGATTTTTTTTTCGTATTACAAATACAAGAACTAATGTCATTTAACAGAACAAAATTCTGTATTTTTAGAATTTTTTCAATAACAAGAGTCATAAATGTACCTGCTGAACTCATTTTCGTCTCGGATGAATACTAGTATGGCCAAGGAATAACGTAGCCCAGAAAATTTGAAAAAACTTACTCCTGATTCCCTATCCCAGCGCTATCGTGAATTGGAAGGTGGTTAAGAAAGCTCTCCGTGCATCACAACAGGCGTCTATATCCTTGAAGCGCAACGCTGCGTTTAAGATTAAGAAGATACGGTAGACATCTCGGGTGACCGTGGCTATCTCTCCGTATGCCAATTCAAGGCGTGGTGAAGGTCAGCAGCATCGTACGCAACCTCTCTTTCTAGAAACATTTTGCGTAAGCTGTAATTTTTGTGCCACAATCTAAAGATAATTATTAAAGCAAAATCTTGCGTTGAAGATCTGGAGAATGGTTGCAACCGCGAGTGCACAAGAAAAATAATGCGATACTTGCTCCGATTTCCTTCCTTTTTTAGGAAAGCCATTCTTTAGTAGGCTTTTACATATACTATTCTGGTGTTGAAAAAGGGCGTCTTCGAAATAATTTCCAAATAAACAGTTTAATCTTGTTTATTAAGTTCACTTTGGACAAGAGGCTCATCTGATCTGAGCTGCAGTGGTGTAAAATCAGTGAAGACTTATTCGTAAATTATTATGACGTTATTAACTACCCAACGCGATGGGCATTTAATTCTGTAGAAAAGTCCTAGCAGGATATTATTTGTGGAAAATAAGAGGAAACCTCAGCGAGTGACTCAACCCCATCATTTGCCTAAGTTAAGAGCAGTTTCCGCTCAGTTACACTGCAAACACTTTTACCTCAAAACCAGATTCACTTCAGACTGAATTAGTGTAATTTTCTACCTCTTCTAAAAATGTCTCCGGGTAATGGACAGGTTCTTAATTATAATCCTGGCGATATTGCCTGGACGCTCGTGTGTTCAGCCATGGTGTGGCTAATGGTTCCTGGAGTTGGATTTTTTTACAGTGGGCTTGCACGGAGCAAGAGTGCGCTTTCCTTGGTTTCTCTCTGCTGCTGGTCCATTGCAGTTGTGTCCATACAGGTTAATTAATTTAACAACATTTTTACTAAATTCTTTTTTTGTTTGCGCTCTGTATGATCTTGACGCATACAGCTAAAGGCCAAGAGCTACCCCAATTCTGAATGGCGAAATTGATTTTTGGTTTTGCTCCCCTGTCCCCACATCCCCTCTACTTCGCAAGAGAAATCAACTTCCTTTCTCGTAAACTCCCTTCAGAGTCAGAAATGCCATCACATTTACGGCAATAATTTATGAAAACTCGCTAAAAACGGCAAAGATTTTTAACTGGAAATACAAATGAATGAATTTCGACCAGTTATATCGCCGGGGCTCCATTTTTCACAGGCAACTGGAGAGGATTCCACATTCTTTGACTGCCTGAGAATAAACACGCTAATTCCAAATGCATTTTTTCAGTGGTTCCTTTTCGGCTACTCCCTTACATTCTGCAAGGGTGGGATATGGTTCATCGGGACGCTCTCTAACTCCTTTTTAATTGATGTCATAAATGAGACGAATCCTTCCAATGAGAGGGTTCCAGAAATCCTTTTCTGCATTTACCAAGGGATGATTGCAGGGTAAGTTTTATTTTAGAGAAATGAGTAAATAGTAGTAGATCTAAGTAGATCGACTATGATTGATTTAGGATCACACCAGCCTTGGTAGTTGGGGCTACTGCTGAGAGAGGACGATTTCTTCCAACTCTAATTTTTATGTTCCTCTGGACTACTCTGGTGTATGACTTTATAGCATTCTGGACTTGGAACGAGAATGGATGGAGTAAGGCGCTTGGAGGTAGTGTGGCCCTTAATTTCTTCTGCTTTTATTTTCAGTGTGTATAATTAATTTTCCTTTGAATTAATTTTTAGTTCTGGATTTTGCTGGGGGAAATCCTGTACATGTCGCCTCCGGAGCTGCTGCCCTTGTCTACGCCTACATGCTTGGAGAGAGAGAAGGGAGCCCGGCTGAGTACAAGGCCCACAACATTGTTCAAGTAGTCCTTGGAACATCCCTCATCTGGTTCGGCTGGTTTGGCTTCAATGGCGGCTCAGCAGAAGGTGCAAATGCAAGGGCCGCAGTTGTGCTCGTAGTAACAAATCTATCTGCGTCGACTGGTGGAATTGTTTGGGCTCTTCTGGATTATAGAAAAGAAAAGAAATTTTCAGCGCTCAGTTTCTGTTTTGGAGCCGTGACAGGATTGGTTGCCGTTACACCAGCTTCAGGCTACATTTATCCCTATGGAGGTGTCGTCTTCGGCCTTGTTGGAACTGTGGCCTGCCGCTATGCTATTCAACTTAAGCATGCAATAGGCTATGACGACGCCCTGGATGTGGTAGCCGTTCATGGAATTGGTGGAATTGTAGGAACGCTTCTCACAGGAATCTTTGCATCCAAGGATATTGCAATATTAGACGGTGTAACGCATATTGAGGGTGGCTGGTTGGATCACAACTGGAAGCAAGTTGTATATCAAATCGCAGGTGTTTCAGCTGCTGCAGCCTGGTCCTTAGTCGTTACTTACATAATTTTATTCCTTATGAATAAGATACCGGCGCTCTTACTCAGGGTGGATAAGGGAATAGAGAAAATTGGGATTGACAAAGCAGAAACTGGGGAATCTGTCTATCATGAACTCAAAAACCCTGCAACTTAAATTATAAAGTCTAAGGAAAAAACATGGAATTTTAAAGAAAGTTTTCAGTAATAATTACAGTTTGGTTTATTTAATTTTATTTCTTGAAATTCTTTTAATCTGAGTGGTCTTAGTCCGAGGATTCCGCAACAGCAGCAGCACCTTCTCCGAAGGATTTTTCTGCACCATCAACAATCGATTGCACACTCTCAAAGAGCTCTGGAATTTCTTTCAAGAATTTGGAAACTTCCTTCAGGTCGAATTTGCCAATGGAGTCAACTACTTTCCCAATATCTTGGAAACCACCGAACTGACGCCCTTCACGAACCAGTTCTGGGCTACCCAAGCTCATTGACCAATGTTCCTCCTGCCATTGCTCTTTTTGAGACGGGGCAGCGCTTGACAATAGTGTCGCCAAGCAGAAGATGAGAGCGACACCCACCTGCAATCACGCTTTAAATTAGTTACAAAGTTACTGACTATGCTTCGAATTGTTACTTACACAAACTGTCATGGAGAGAGATTTCATCCTGGATTGACTCGAAGTTTTCCTAATTCACTGACTTCAGTAGACAAGTTGTGCTGATGAGGTGTGGCGTCTTACTGAAGAGCAAATCCATTGAAGCAGAGAATAATGGATTCCTGCGTGAAAGCTAATTAATAAAGATGAGCATCTGAGGGATGGCCAAATTAAAGGCCTGGCTGAAATCTGGCTTCATCAAATAGTTTCTTCAGAAGTTTTATTTCAGTTTTTGATGAGGTCAACAACCCATCCATTCTAGATTTGACAACTCCCTACTTTGAGCGGTAGGCAGGGGGAATAATGGGCAGGTTGCTTACTGGGTGCTGGGGGAAGATGAAATCGGCATCCAGATTCGAAGGAATAATTAACTACGACGAATTAGAAGCCTCGCCAGCGAATCGGAATATGTACTAGCCTAAAAAATTGTCTGAGATTTGGATGCGGGTTTCTGGAAAGGCGGTGTGCCAATTTCCTAGCTTTTCTTGTTTTTCAGTTTCAATAACACTGATGTGTTAGTACAGAGTGCAAAGGAAATTTTCTGGAAGTACCAAGTGGGCCTGACCTGTACCTCCAACTTTTGTTTTTGTCAGAAATGGTTAACTATAAGTCGCCTGCACGGAGCGGCTATGACAGACCTCATCAAAGTATAGCCATTTTCTTGAGGAGAGGGACAGGGTGAAAAGCTTTTTGTGCCAGACTTTTTATTACTTCGGCCTTAGAATTTGGCTCATGGAAGTCCATTAGCCACCATGAGCCGACATAAGCCAATTTCTTAGGCCGAACTAAAAAATGTCCTAACTTTCCAGTGTCCATTATCACTGGAAAATAAAGCGCGCAAGACCAAGTGTGCAAACGGAGCATACCCTCAACATTCCCTTGTGTTCCGCATTTCGAATTGGAATCGAATCCCCTCTACGAGAGGTTTCTACTCGAATCGAATCTCGAATGCTTCGGTTTGAGACCTTGAAAATTGTATACGAATTTCGAATCATTCGCCACCACGTTTTTCTGTTGGAATTCGAATACGAACTCGAATCATAAAAGAGTGCATTCGAGTTTCACTATCGATTCGAGAGTGAACATTCCCTTTGTACTCCTAATTTAAAATTCATTGGGATATTTTGGATAATAAACAAGCTCTTTGAGCTTGAACAGCTTCATACAGCGAGTTTATAAGGAACTGTGTAGACGACAGCCACCACCTCCAGGATTACTTTTGCAGCGATACCACGGGCAAAATGTTCAGTGTCTCGTTGAGGTGAAAAAAAAGCCCTCCGAACTATTTCCGCAGTCCGTAATCAATTCTTACTCCTGTTTTGCAAATTCCAACAAGCTTTACATATACCATTTTCGTTATTCTTAAATTATTAAAGGAGATTACTATTGCTCTTGCAAAGTAATCTAGCCCCTAGAAAAAATCTCGCTTTTTCCTCTTCAAAAAGGCGGGCGGAGATATTATCCTGCCAGTTGTGCAGTGTGTGGAACAGATTTATTTCGGAACAAATCTTTACCCTGGTAGATTTAATGCTGCCGAACTGCATTCATGTTGCCGCTGCTACTTGTTGATTGTGAAATTAATGATAAATTAATTTACATCTAATTAATTCTCTTCCAACGTTTCCTGTGCCATGCGCAATTGCAAAACAAGTCTAAAGTTGGAATGTTGAAGTCTTTTCTTTGTTGTCTGAAATCTTTTAATTAATTTATTATGAGGGATAGCCCTACGGGTGGGAGCGTCAGGTGTAGCCTAGAGAGTGAACAATGAAAGGTGAATAAATCACTGTCATTCCTCCCATCAGAGGAGAAGCAGCAAACGCGTGTTCTGTCCTCGTCATTGAGTAGGAAGAGTGAGTGGAGACTCAGGGGAGGGGCGCAAGCGATAGGGAGACAAGCAGCGTAGTGGATTCCAGCTTGCATCTCAGTCCCGAGTGTCGTCGATACCGACGCGAGCACTGCAGCGATTGGGTGCTGACCTAGAGCAGTCAGATGAAAGTACTCTCAAAATGATGATTTTGCACTCTCAAATAGGAGTGCAAAAGCACTCCGATTTGGGAGTCTTTTGCCTCTCAAATGAGAGTCAGTGGGTATAGCCGAGGTGGGTCGGGAGGGTTCTCGAGGTTGGATATACCCCATCCCCTTTCTCGAGATGCCCCACTGACTCTCATTTGAGAGGCAAAA
>JABASM010000202.1:0-29330 GCA_019776545.1 Brachystomella parvula
TACTGATGAGAAAGTTAATTCCCAGAAACCCGTGCATCTCCATTCCATTTTGATTCTTGCGGGGCTTAAAGTTTTTGCTTTTATAACCAATTGGGAAATTGCAGTAAAGTTATATGCATGCAAGCATATAGTTTTAATTATAATGGCTTGAAGCCAAAGGTAGGGAGAATCTATATTTCCTCAAAAAAGAAAATTAAGGGAAAGGATGAGACAACTTCAAAGAAAACCTCAGAATCCTTCTACCATAAGGAGTAAGGTGCTGAAAGGAGCGTGGGCAGAACGTGGAGAGTAGTAATGACCCGACCGTGACATTGCGATAGGCGTGGTGACAGTGCCGGGTCTACTTTTAGTTTGAAACACTTCTGATGTAAAAGATTCCCACACCTCGTAAATCTTTTTTACACGGTTCTCCACACGTTGCGTAAGTGGAGAAAGCAGATAAATCATAAATTACAACTCAATTTGAAAGAAAGCAGCACTCCTTTCCACAAAAATGATAACCAACCCTACCGCAGCAGAACCTCAAAAAAAGGAGGTTTTTCTCAAGGAAATCCGTATTTCTGTGAGGAGTTTTTTGTTACCGAATGGTGAGGATTTTATTTTTCCGGCTTCTATGCTTTTTTTATTATTGGAGAAAGCGTTTTTGTCCATTCCATATCCATAAGAGAGTTAGTTTCTGAGGATTTTGTGACGGTTTTTTTTGGAAGTTAAGGCACCTGACACAGTTAGGTTTCCTCTTTTCGTTTTATTACTATCATTTGTTTTTGCAAATTTTGCATGATTTTGTGACTCGCTTGCCTGAAATCTTTCTTTTTCTTGCATTGTTTGCCCGTACTGGGTTGCTACAGTATGAAAGTAAGTATACTTTCGAGGAATTATGAAGAAATAATATACTAATGAGGTGGTCTGGTGGTAGAATTGGGTAAGTGGCTGAGATTATTGCTAAAGCCCAAGAAAAGAGAAAGTTGAGGAAGGACTTTGCTTTACCATTCCTTCGTCCGGAAGAAAAGTTTAGGCAATCAACGGAAGCTAGACTGAATTTCCCATGCTTACTGCCCAATAAACTCAATCGTGGTAGACGGGCTTGCCTATCTCTTTGTCCTTCTATTGTGAGAACAAAAAAAAATTAATAGAGTTTTTTCCTCTTCACTGCTTTCTCCAAGCTCTTCTTCCGGAGAAAGGGAGTAAAAAGAGTAGGAAAGAAACCAGCTAATTTTCTAGACTACTTCTTTCGTTTTGAAGAAATACAGTAAATGAAGGTTCCAGAAGAGGAGTTTGAGAAGCATGCTGGGAAGTCATTGGACTCAAGGAGAAAGCAAAAACCATGACCTCCCTCAATGTCAACGAGGATTTTGAGCGAAGTAAAAGAAGTGTAGAGAAGGAAAAAACATAGAAATTCCCATGCTTCCCATATACTGAGTTGGCGTCTATTAAACTTCACTCAAAAACTTACCCTCTGCTATTTTTGGCTGTTGGATCAGCAGTCGGGCTGAACAGTTATGTGTGAGAGCAGCTCTAATGTCTGCATTTTTCTTTTAATTTTCAGGTGAGCGGGGTCAGATTGACATTGGAGACGGTGAGGGTGGAATACTGAGGCAAAATGGTCAACCTACAAAAATATTTTGTCAGTTCAATAAGAAAGAGTACTCGACGGGTGATGTCTGGTACCCCCCAGTGCCAGCAAGATCCTCTGTTAGCATTTGCATCCGATGCACTTGTCTAGTAGTAAGTTAAGCACTCTATCATCATAATCGATCAACGACCTGATTTTTTTTTACTTTGATTTATAGTCCGGGAGGCTGAACTGCACTCAGGACGCCTGTCCATCAAATTGTGATGAGATTGATGACCCATGTTGTAAAACATGCTCAGCTATGCCTAACTCCACCGTGAGTAGAGGTGGGGCTGTTGAGGGGGGAGTCAGTACCTTAAGTAGTCTGGCTGGAGGTAACGAAAAGGGCAGCGAAGATCAAAGCCCCTCCGCTGAAGACAATGAAGAGGGGGTGGAGGAAGAGGACCTTTCCTGTCTCCACCAAGGGAAAGTCTACAGAGACGGGGATACTTTCACAGCCAACGTCACTGGTCTTCCTATCGCCTCCACTGACCAGTGCATGCAGTGCCAATGCCAAGTAAGCATTTATCGCCTTCTCTAACATGCCTTTTTGCGAACATTTAAAAATACATTTTTTTTTAAAGTTGTAGATAAAAAGCCTTTTTCTGAAAATGACATAAAGCATAAAAATGCGCTTATTTAAAGCAGGCATAAGGTGCATTTCTTAAAGAGGGATAGGGAAAAGTGAATTTTCGAAACCGGTACAGGGAAACGGGCTTTTTTTAAACGGGCACAGAAAAAAAGTTGTTTTGCCTAGTCTTGGTTGAAAGCGGCATTAAAGAGGGAACGGTCAGGGGTGGCCAGCGATTTTTTAGTCGAGTTTGAGTTCATTCAGCTCAGGACGCCATACGGAGGTCGTAGATTTTTTCCAGAATCCAATTGACGCCAGTGGTGGGACAGTTTTTGTTTGGTGCATGGAGATGAAATGTGGATAGAAGAGCAAAAGTGTCTGCTTGGAGTGAAGTTGGCCTAAAGAATCTTCATCTTCCACTTGAGAGACATTCGCTTCTTTCTGCTCTTATCCACCCAACTGCTATGCACCATGCTTACAAATTAACTGTCCCACCTAAGCACTCCCACCACCAGCGCCATCGGATTCTGGAAAATTATAAGTTGCTCTGGACGGTGATGTCCTGAGTTGAATGAACCCAGACTCGAGAAAAAAAATCGCTAGCCGCCTTTGACCGTTCCCTCTTAAGTCTTGATTTCTTGAAGAAGGCAGAGAAAAAGCAGACTGTTTAAAGAAATCCGTTTCGGGAATGGTACGCGTGCCTTTTGTTCAAAAAATGCTTCTTTAAAAAAGTTTTTTTTTTTTAATAATGCCTTGTTTATAAGAACGCTTTTAAAAAAGTACATTTCTCGATAATAGAAAACAAGAGGAATTCAAAATCGTCCACTGTAGCACTACTACCTGATTGTTCAGTTTAACTGTTGCAAATAAAAAAAATGTTTTCAGAATGGAATGGTACTCTGCACAATGAAGACTTGCTCCAGCCTCAAATGTAATCTAGCCACGCTCACTGGGTCATCGAGTTCTGGCAAAAGTAGCTCAACTGGAGAGACGTGCTGTCAACGATGTACAGGTAGGTGTTCAACCTTGCTTTAAAGGGAAGCAAGGCAAACAAACCGCAAAAACAAAACATCTGGCATCATTCTCATCCCAGATGCCACCTCCCCATGGCCTCAGCTCCCCTGACTCATTATTCTACGAAAGAAAGGCATTGAGAGAAATCAAACAAAACGCAGGAACCCCTTCTTTATTTCTGTTTACATTCTCCAAAACTCAAGGGTTTTCCCATGAAACTTTTTGCAAAATCAACATTATGTCCATAAGAAGCCTCTTCCTGTTCCGTTGCATTTGGGAAAGCAGCTTGATTGATTATAAGCCATCCAGAGGCGCCTCCTGCTCTTTTCCACTCTCGTATAAGCTCTAATCTGTTTCCCATTGTGGAAAGCTTTCTCCGAGGGATTTGGACGTGGGATCCACTTTCACCACTGCCACCCACGTTATAAATTCTAACTCAGAAAAAAAGAAACAACAATGGTAGCTTAGGGGCGGTGGATATTTTTTTTCGGTTTCAGATTTCTCGTAAGGAAATGTACATCAAGATTCTCTATAGCCACGTCTGGGACTTTGAGTAAGATTGACGGGAAAATTTATTTGTTTATAGAATGAGCGCGTAGGTGGGTATTGAGCAAATCTGAAACCCAATTCCGTTTAGGATGAGCACGATTTACGTGTTTCGGTTATACACAACTTTCACTTTTGTCCTTTCTAATCTTTTCCATTAGGAGATTGAGGGAGGTGAGGGAGCGTGGGAGTGGGTTGCCTTGTGAGATGGGAAGGTAGGCTGGGCTGAAATACTGAATTTTAATCATATTTAGCCCACACTCATTGCATTAAAAAAGTTTGCACTAGATATCTTGCGTTCTCATTTTTGCTTAGAACAGAAAAAATACTCGTCTAATCAAACAAACTTTCACTTTTTTACATAAACTCGTCTCTTTTTATCAAGTTTTTTTGGTATTGACTTAACTTCCTTCAAATATCAAGGATTGAATATGTAAAATTGGAAAAAAAAAATTCTTTATTTCCTGTAGGTTTAATTTATAGTGAAAGTAGGTAAAGGTTGAAATAGACAAGAAATGCGTAGTCCAAATAAATGAAAGTGAAAGGCATTCCTGTCCTCTGCACGTGCCTTTTTATCCTAATTTCTAAATGGGGAGAATTCGTATTCTTGAATCTCGATTACTGACTTCTGATTGATTCATATACGCCTTTCCAGCCTGAAAATGGATCACTTTAGGTTATTAACAATTTCACTGATAGCCATTCTCACTGTTTTCCGTATAATTCAGGTATTTTACTTCTACTGCGGAGTAGTAGGGATGATTGACGGTGTGTCTGATTTTGTTAGAAGTGTCATAAATTGAATGAGTGAGTGAAAGTAGAGTCGAGGGAAAACACGATTTCTACCTACGCTGCCTATCTTGGAATTCAGAACGAATTTATAGTAAGAATGAGGCCATTATAAAGATTTCTTAGTTAGCCAGAGTGAAAGCAGAATAATATGGTTTTCTCTATAGAATAATTTTCAAAGTCCTGAAGCGCGTGCAGAGGATCTGTAGCATTTTTCGGTTGAAAGGCTTTTATCCCGGACAGAATCCAGAATTGGCAGCTGCAGTTGACTCTTTAATCAACTTGACGTCATTGACATGCTTAATCTTCCACCAGATTCTGTTTCTTCCTCACTCTATCCGCAACAGGGACGCATTTTGTGATAAACAAAACTTTTCCTTCTTTCTGTTAATCTAATTCCGGTTGGCTTAACTTTCCCAACAGATTTTAAACTTTCATGGTACACTTTCCCTATCTAATTCCTAACATGCTCTGGGCTTTCCACGGATCGCCAAGTATCCAGAATACATTTACGTAGACCGTTAGGTCCCTGACGCTTGGGCGTGGCTTTCTTCCTGGATCTCCTGAAAAAAAAAATTCGTATAGACTATGCATGAGAATGAGACGTAATTATCGTAATTTCAGGTTGACTGCATTTTGAAAAGAGTGATGAATTTTCATAATGCCAAAGCTATAACCTATACACGACTCCTGCTACTGCTGATGCTCCTACTCTAAAAACTCATTTTTATCTCCGGTCTCTGAATGAGATTGATTTACGGCTCGGGGGATCCAAGCGCGATGAACGTGGGTGGGTTTATGGTGAACACGGATTTATTACCCTGAATTTCCTCAAGAAAGTGAAAACGGTGAAAGTGATTTCCAAACATGTTCCCTTTTTCTAGAAATAGCGTCTACCTCTCTTTCAGTAAACCCTTCGTAATCGCGTTTCTTTTATTTCCGCATTCAGTTGGAGATGCGATGCCGTTATTCTGACAGGCTATCTTGATTTTTCAGGCTCAAAATCCCATGCGACGAGCCATAAACCAGGTGTGACGAGAAGCGACGTTCAGACTCGACGCATACTGAGCAACCACGTGATTAAGGACGCGAGTCAGCAGCAGCGAGGCCCCACTACAGTCGAAGGTGGAGAAAGGAGTCAATTTCTCCAGGAGTCTCAGCCACAGCAACCAAGAGCTATCCACCCAGTACCATCATTAGACAGCTCCATAACATTTCGTGACATAAGCAGGATTAATAATTTAGTTGGAAATGGGAAGCCGACTATGAAGCCTCCCGATGACTGCATCTCATCTGGAATGTAAGTAACCACTAGACGCTTTGGGAGTTGTGACGCTCATCTCCTGACGTATCAAAATTCATTTCTACAGAGAAAATTCTAATGGTGAAGAATATAGAATAATTTTTAATCCTATCGCGTCTTTTTTGTATGAAAAATTGATTCCCAGAAGGCATGACAGACATAGCTTATCGAGTTGAATTTCAAATCGAGTCACCGGTATTCCTCGGACCGGACTTTCAATTAGATTCGTTTTCAGAGACTTAAAATCTAACATGAATTTTGAAAGATTCGATTTTGAGAATTCAAACTCGAACACGAATTTTGGTTAAGATTCCAATTTTTACCAAAAATCGAACACTAATCCAAATCATCCGAGGCAAGCGACACTCGAAATTTGAATTTGCCGAGCTATGATGACAAGTATTATCAAGGCTTTTTTAAACCGAAAAATTATGAAGGCTTGTTAGAAATCATCGTGTTGCACCTCGTATTTCTAACTCAGCGTCTGTGCTGATCTGATAAAAATAATCTTATTCAAGATTTTACCTCAACGGCTCATCGTGGCATCCAATAATAGGACCATTTGGTCCTATGGAGTGTGTCTCCTGTACCTGCAGCCATGGACAGGTGGAATGTGGACGACTGAAATGCCCATCACGCCGCGAGCTACCCTGTACGAAGCCAATCAAGGTAGAAGGACACTGCTGTCCCATCTGCGTCTCACCAAACGATAAGACTATTCAAGGTACGGCAGATGCTGAAATATCCTGGAAAAAAAAAGTAGCGTCAGGTGTACTAAATTTTCTAAAGTACATTTTTTTTTTGTAATTTTTGCTTACCACAGCAGGCACATCTTTATGTGCTTCAGCAAAGCAAGAGATCACAGCCTTCAAATCCACTGGCATTGGACAAAATGAGACAGAATACATTGAGTTTGCATTTCTACGACCTCGGAAGCTGGTTGGTGGATCCGAAGCTCAAATTGAGCGACATGAGTGGAAGCTTCTTGGTCCTCAGATAGAGGAGTTTGCAACAGACTACTTGACACTCGCTCAGTTTGATGCTCTAAGGAATCGTCAGGCCTTCTTACTCCTTGGAGCTACAAATGAGAGTAAGAAGAAAACTAGTGAATTGAGAAGAAACAATTTAAAAATTTGCAATGACTGACCTTTTTGTTCTAGAAAATGTGGAGAAATTCACGAGGAGAGAGAAGAAGTTAGAAAAGCGGTGTACGACGAGATGTAATATTCGGATCTCTGGCTTAGAACGTTCCCTCCGGCTCCACAAGCTCATCTCAAGGACCCAGTGTATAAGCCCACAGGAGCGAACGGTCCACGTCTAAGCCCACCCTGAATAATCCCCTCAACCAATCAACTAAAGACTTCGATAACATAAACAAAACTCCACCGTCCATTACTGTATTGGAATGATGGCGGATGGGAAGAGTCATTTTGGTTTGCTTCCGTCCTTCCTTGGTTCTCCTTATGTTCAACGATACTTATACTTTACTAATAATGAGGTAATGCCTCTGGGAGCTCTAGACCCCTTCCCCAGTTTCTATATTGATGTGTTTGTGTAGCAGTATTATTATCTGCATTAATGGAAGCTGAAGAAAAAACAGGAATTAATTTATTGTAGCCTAGTTATTACTATTAATTACACAGAAGCCCTTCTTTGCCTCTAGTTTTTCCAATAATTTCTTATTTCTTATTAGTCACGTTATTTAAATCTTCATAATTAAATACCCTTCCTAATCTTTGTCGTTTTACGTGAAAATTACTGAGGTATATAATGCTCAAGCAGAATAGCTGAGATAACTGAGACTGGGCTTACGTCTTTTTTGTGAAGAATGAAGTAAGCGTTGTTTGTTTTGCCTTAGATCCAAAAGCTGCTCCTCCATTTTTCGTTCCTGACGCTGAAGCAGAGGCTGCTTTTTTTCGAGATGTTGGAGCTGGCGGTGAAGCTTTCTTTCCTTCGCTCTGAGATTTCTTCGTAACGTTTTGGATTGAACCTTCTTCCTTTACAACGGGGGCTGATTTTTTATCACTGTTTTTTGAAGCAGTTCCGTCTTCCTCCCCGTCCTCATCAGATCCTGACTCTGGTACTTTCTCCTTCTTCGTTACTATTTTAAATTTATGAAAGAAAGAAAATGAAGTTTTTATGTGAAGGTAGCATTTCCGAAATGACATTTACCAAGATAGCCATCCTCGTCGAATTCTTCGGTTGTAATTGTCTTCATTCTCCGTTGTTTCTTCTTCTCAGGCTCATTAGGAGGAGGTGTAAATGTCATCTTCGGTTTGGGTGGAGGTGTTGCGACGAAATCATCATCACTGTCAGAATCAACGAGCATTCGGATCCGCTTCCGCTGTTTCATATTCTGAGCGAAAACATCTACACAGAAGCACAACCATTATGAATAAACCAACATTAGGCCAACTGTTCAAATTAGTAAACAACTCACCTTCTTCTTCTTCGGAAGCCTCAGAACCAGAAGAGTCACTGCTTGGAAGTGGGTTTTTGACTGCCGGTTTTCGTTTTGTAGTAGTCGCCTTCTTAGGAGATGGTTTTTTGGTTACTGGTGTTGATTTGGTGGATTTGGTGGACTCAGGAGGTGGTTTCTCGATCTTCCCTGCCTCTGGTTTTGCTGACTTAAAGAAGTTAGAAGTAGGTTTGTCCTTGGTAGCTGACTTCTCTACTTTTACTTCTTTTGAAGGCTTGAATATACTCGGCTGTTTAGCAGATGATTTCCCTGTCACTTTTGGTGTTTGGTTCTCAGATTTGACGGGTAACGGAGACGGTAGTTTTCTGTCCACCACTGTTGACCTGGGTGTAGCTATAAACGGCCCGAGTCTACGAAAATCAGCAGAAAAGTTTAAAATGGACACTTTGAAGCTGAATAAATTAATAAGATTAGCTTACGCGGTGGACGGTTCATCTTTTTGAAGTAAAGAGATATCCCTAAAAGAAGCTTCCAACTTTCTGATAACACCGCCATTCTCCTCCTGTAAAGCCCCTTCTACCGTTCCATTCAGCGCATAAATATGGACAGATGTCAGGGAATCAAACTTCTGCTTGACAGACTCCAGATTCTCATCTCTGCACACCGTTGCCGCATATGCCAGTGACGTCGGATTCTTTCGCAGCCCTGAGACGTAGTATAAGGCATGAATCCGCTTGTCAGAATTGTTATTCTTCTCCTGTTTCCTTAATTCGTCCTGATAGAACTCGTAGAGCATCCTAAGAATAAACAACCATTTAAGCTTAACAGTTATAGTAATGATAACTGCAACGATCGACCGGTTAAAATAATTCTGACGTACTGTTTCGCTAGATTGACATGGACACCAATGGAGACGCTCAGGTACTGGTATGTTACCTGGATGGATGAGATTAACGGGGTTGAATTATACATGTGAAGATGCAAATATCGAAACTCCAAGTATTATACTAGTAGTTCGCTGACTTTAATGGTAGGACTAATAGAATATTAAAATGGTTTGACTTACCAATTTCTGCTGATCGTAAATCCATTCTTCCAGATTCTGCTTGTACATAGAGTCGACCTCCATCGCAATCCGGAAAAATGCCTCTAACGTCCCAACAAAACTAGTAGTTAAACCTCACTGTTCACTCCAATCAATCCAGTATCCAATGTCCAAACCCCAAACCAATTACTATAATTCCAACGGAACAATGTGCAATCCAGTGAGAGCAACATTCTGCTTCCCTCGTAAATCCAAATGGCCTTGGTGGTTGGCAGTCGTAAGCTAGCCAACAAAACAGCTTTTACATTAATCTTACACAGCAGCCAAAAACTGTTTGAAACCGGTCTATAGCCGCCAACCCCAAAAATTGCACTGCGAAAAAAATATGGTACTATACCGTTTGCCTCTTTATACACCGGATGCGGAAAAGGTAACGGATATACAGCTATACGTCTGTATAGTAGATGGATATATAGTATAGCGTGCCGCACCTTATGTAGGAAAATGGCCTAGCGTACATAGTTACCCCACCCGTTCAAAATTCTTCCAAAAAACGTTATTTTCAGCAGTCAGAAAACGAAGAAAAATAGAGGAAGACGAAGATATATTTGAAGCACAGCACGTGAAACTTCTGATGGAAAGACGACATTTGCAGCGAGCAAAGGGCACCAACCTCCTGTTAAGTCCCGGATGGCCCAACAATTTCTATCATGCACTTAGCTCTGGGTGAAAAGATTCTGAACATTTCGTCCGCTCTGTTGTGCTCCAACTGGAACATTTTGTAAACGACCAAAGTGTGGTCTGTCTCATCAATTTTCCCGTTGAAGGTTTTTAAACGACGAGGGGCTGCAGTGACAAATTCGCGACGCACAAAACCACTGCCACAAAGTAACTGATCATGAGAGCAGTATGCCCATTTGATCCAATCTTGAAATGCAAAATTACTCGAGTAATTTCCTGAAATCTGGTCCTGGGCTCAGCAGCAGAATTTTTTATGTTTCCTACCAGCAGGGTGAAGAACTCACTGGAGGATAAGCTCCAGTAAAGCCTGAGAATACAGCAAACGGCTGTTTGACCAAGCAGGACCAGTAAACCATAAGTAAAACGCTGCAATCGAGAATGCCGTGTTTCCCTAGTAGTTCTTTTTTCACCTCACTTTGGGACCTCCACCTAAAATCCTCCATTACAATGGTCGTTTGCGAAGGTGGCCATGTCGTTTCCATGACAGCATTTCGATGGTCGTCCGTCACCATGCTAACATGTCGGTGTCCATGACTGGACCACATTAGTAGGAAGGGTCAGGGCCAAATAGACAATCAATAAAAGATTCGGAGCTTACCCGCTTCGTGTGAAGCCAAAAAGAAGTTATTTATTATTTCATGATGGTAGAGTAAAGAGCAAGAAAAGCAAGTAAAAGGCAGCTAACCAATGTGAAAACAGAAAAACAACATTACTGTTTCTCGACACGTGCTCTCTTCCTCTGCTTTTCTCAACATTTCCACCAGCACCTTTGACAGGAACTGACGTTTTCTTAATTTTTTAAATTTAACTTTATTTGCCATCAAGCCAGAGTTGACTAAGGTGGTGGAGGTTTAGACTCGTGGATTGACCTGTATATCACCCTTTTCTCTTATTTCGGTCAAATCTGATGGTACCTGAAATGCCATTGACTAATTGATAGTGTTTATTGACTTTAAGACAAATGTGTCAGTGAAGCTACACTTTTGCAGACTGTTAACTTTTTCTTCGTCACTTTTCGTCTTTTCTGCCACGACGAAACCTTTTCCTCTGTTGTTTGGTTTTTTTCGTTCTTATTCATAGCAAAAATTAATCAGTTCCGTTTTGGGAACTTATTAAAAGTTTTCCATTTGCTCGGTGTTGCAATGTGCTTAATATTAATGACAAATAAATTTAATTGCTCGATTTGAAATTTTTCGACTATTATTTTTCAAAGCACTAAGATAATAATTTTCCCACTACTTACTCCCTAAATAACAACCTAACAACCTAACAACAATTCACTAAAGAAGGACAGAAGAATACAAAATATTTTTACAAAATATAAGGTAAGTCTAATCGTCTTGCAGTCCGCGACGCAGTTCCCAGACGTCTGTTGCTTTGGGTCACAAAGCATCTTGACCTTTCGACCATATTTTGCGAGGAAGGCCAGTTCTTTCAGGAAAATCTCCTGAACGTAATTTATTGTACGCCACTTTTGTACCCCACTTGCTCAGCAACATTTTCAGGCTTAGTGGATGCAATGACAAATCTAGACCCCAACTTGCTAATTATTTTGTAAAATCCTCGTGATTTTGGCTGCAGTTTGCATGGCTCGCCTTTTTTATGAGTGGGAGCTGCGGGTGGGTCGTCGACTTCTACTAAATTTTAACTATTGGATTTACCGGTTGTTTAATGATCTAAATGTCTTCTAATTCTCCCTCACAGAGTTCCTTTTTATCTCTTCTAACAAATGGGGTATAGTCCTAGTTCTTGCTTCTTCTTAATTTTTTGCTACTAATAAACTTTGATCTGCAAGTTTAAAACACCTTTTAGTTACATCAGTGATTCTGTACGATGACGGCGAATAATTTCTGGGCTCTTTGCTTGGATTTTCTCCTTTGACTTTGCAGGCTCCTTGACACTCGTTTTTGATACACCCTGGACGAGTTTCTCTCCTCCTCGTTCTGCTCGATGAATCTTCTCCGCTTTACTCACTTCTTTGCTTCGATCTCCGGATCTCTGAATTGGTAATCTCGATTCTCGATCTCGCTGGTCTTGCTCTCGACTTCCCTCGTTCCGTGATTCTGTTAGCGAGCTTGAATTAGGTTGGCCCCTGATCGTGGGCTCGTCTGGGGTAGGGTGCCTGGGCTAGGGCTCGTCTGGACTCTCGGGTTCCTGTAATTGGAATTTTTTGAGCCCTTCAATCTCTCTTTCTAGTTCTAGGGGTATTTTTGGGCATCACGCATTTGTTTGTTTGTTTGTTTAGAATTTATTATCGTTTCATTGCGTAACATTTCATAGGAAATGATATTATACGGAGAAACGCAAAAGGGCTTGGGTATCCTTTCATCATTATCTCAGTCAGCACGAAGACTCAAGAACGGATTGTTCAAGTTGTCCTCGTTCCGCTTAAATTTCTGGCTTGAAACCTCAAAAGGGTAGTGGCTACTCATCACGAAATATAACGGGGTAAATGGTGTAGGTAAAACAAAAATAAAGTTATAGTTAATAAATGGAGTAAAATTAGAGAAGAAAAGCATAATTTCATAATCATTTTTTAATAGTTAAAAATACTGATTTGCATTTTAACCCTCCAAATTCCAAGCAGCTTTTATAAAACTGGATGAGAAAATTCGCATGCAAGCTTTACTACCCACAAAAACTTGCAGGTTTGCATGCAACCTAGCCTATGCCGTTGATTTGGCTCCAAATTCGTAAGAAATGATTTTTATGAATTTTTATTTTTGAAAGCAAATAATTGTTTGTTTTCGAAAGATTAATCTCTCTTTTTTGTTGTACTTACTACTAGTTAGCAGATTGGACAGCGTCCGTGGAATTTTAGGTCACAGGTTGCATTAGTTTAAAGAGCACGGTCGACTGGATATTATCCCTCTTCAGTCCCACGAAATTCTTGGTACTACTTCGTTGGGACATTATTTATTGTTGTTTGTTACCTCGGCTCTAATTCGCACTAATTTTAGATTGGATTTCTATTCTGTAGACTGTATTAGGCTGAAGAAAACTGAACTGAACTCAGGATGGATTTACGGGGAAAAGATGAAGGAGATGAAGCTGTGCAAGCAACGAATGATGATGCAACGATTTGCAAGCGCTCAGCAATACATCTGGGATACTGGCATGATCCCTACTTGCATTACTTTGTCAAAGGACCTGTTATACGTAAAGCACCAGAAATCAATCGAGGATATTTTGCCAGGTAAAGAATTCAAAATTAGCTGATATTGCTCGCAATATTAATAGTCATTCTCTGCACATTTCAAGGACATTCGGAATGTACCATCTGATTGTGGATACCTTCGACAAGATTTATGCCTCCCAGATTGCGCATGGAAGTGGAGATTGTCCTCCCTCTCCTACATCTTCACATCATCCGGCACCGGAGGATTTCAGTGCTATGCCTCCTCCACCACCACCAGCTGCTTCTACCGTTACCAACGTCCAAATTGTTAATCTCGGCTGTGGTTCTGATACCCTATACTGGAGACTCAAGAAAGAAGAGAAACTCCTGGAAAGGAAACGACACGTCCACATTTCGACGTATGTTGATGTTGGTGAGTTATTATAAAGTATCTATTCCTTGAATTTTGTTCTTGACAGTGACAGTCTAATCGGCTATTCCTTTATTTTTGTAATAGACTTCCCCTTGACTACAAATAAGAAAATCAATGCTATTAAAAGCAACAGTGAACTGCTATCCCAGCTTAGTAATGACGGTAGGTTGCTATTTGTTGCGACCTTTTTCATGATTTTCGTGATTCATGATTTTGGTTATTTACAGATGGGGAAATTAGCATGTGTAACTATGACCTTCATTCACATAATTACCATATTGTTGGGACGGATCTGCGTGATATAAATCAGGTAACTAATCCGATTTTATTTTTAAAAACTTCAAACTCTGCTAAACTTAAGCCGCAAATATACAGGTAGCCGCAAAATTAGCTAGCTGTAATCTGAACCACAGCGATCTTACAATTTTCATCGCAGAATGCGTCCTAGTCTACATGGAACCAAAATCATCGCCAGCGCTTCTTAAATGGATCGCTGAGAACTTCAAAACATGTCTCTTCATAAACTACGAACAGGTGAGCTAATGACGCAAACTGTATTCCACCATTGGAAAATACCATCGGAGGAGACTCGGATACCTTGTAATCTCGCGCCAACAGTAGGCCGACGCCGCCGTGAAGTAAAGAGCTAAATCTCTCGTTTCTTTCAGGTGAACATGACTGACAAGTTTGCTGAAGTGATGTTGAGCAATTTAGTTCAGCGGGGCTGCTCGCTCGCGGGTGTTGAGCACTGCAAAGATCTCGATGCTCAGAAGAAGAGGTAGGCGAATCCCACCGAAAAAACAAGCAGTTCCTTCACAGATAAATCCATCCTCATTTTCTTTCAGGTTTACTGACGCCAGCTGGACAAAAGTAAGTGCTTGGACAATGAACGAAGTCTACTCAAAAATTCCACGTAAGGAGCTGGAGCGTATTGAAAGTATTGAACTGCTCGATGAGCATGAACTCCTCCAGCAGCTCTTCCACCATTACTGTATTCTCGTTGCAGTCAATTTAAATGGTCCTACATCATATAATCTGGAGCAGGTTGGATTCGAATAAATTATTGGGTTTAGCATTATAATAGAATCCGCCTTTATTCCTCATATCTCTACAGTAGTGAAGCTTTGGATTTTACGATTTTCAGCCATAAGGCTCTTTATCATCATACTTTATACTTTATCAAACTAATACTTTATACTTTTTTAGAGTCATACTTTATCAAAATGGTACTAGGTAAAACTAGTAGTACTATACGCAAAAACTGAAAATGGTACTACATACAACGCCACGCGTTTCTGACCGAAAGCAGGATTTGAAGGACAGGAGTGACTGAATGATGAGATTATGCAGGTTTGTTAAAATTACAATTAGTTGTACATAACATTATTGACGTTTCCTGTGAGGGCGATATTACTCGCTGAAGGCAGAGGGCTGATTTATGAAAATCTTTTCCTAATTAGAAGCACGTGGCGGTCTGTGTTAAGTGCTATAAGATTCGACATTGGCAATGACTTTGAGATTTCTTTGAAGATATGAGTAATTGGAGGGTGTGAGAGAGGTCTAATTGCTAATTTTATTATTAACAGGTTAGCAGGAGGCGGAACATGTTTTTGCGACAAAAATTGCTCGATGGTGGTGGTGGTGGAATTTGGCTTTTATTAGAAGAGGAGCTCTTTCCCAGGGTGCACGCGCTCTCGCTGATTTTTCTTGAGTTGAGCTCAAGCCGAAAATTTCGATCTCAATTTATTCGGACTTGCACATTCAAATTTTTGCTTTCTCGAAAATCTAGGCAGAAAAAGGTGTACAGCCGTCGTTGCACTTTATCTGCATTAATTTTGGCGAGTCACCAAATCGCACGTGCGATACTAATCAAGGCTAACTACATTTCTGCCTTTCGTGTAAATCGTAAAATTTCTGCCAGCTTCACTGGAACAGAAAAAGTTGGAGCCAGTAGTGGATCTCCAGTAGTTCTTGTTTTTATTTACTATGAATCCCCATGCCAAGAATCCGCTGCTGTTTTTTTTTTTTTCTAATTAAAAATCGATAGGATCAACTGAAAATTAGTAGTTCCTGAGAAATTGCTGGACGGGAACTTGATTTTCAGGGATTTACAGATATGCAAATTCGATCATTGGTGAAATCCTGCTTCCTCAGCTCTGAAAATTGATCCCCTGCAATTCCCCATCATCCCTATTTTTAGAAAATTGTTGCTGATTACTTTTGGCAACTTTGTTTTTGGTTATATGAATCCCCATGCCAAGAATCCGCTGCTGTTTTTTTTTTCTAATTAAAAATCGATAGGATCAACTGAAAATTAGTAGTTCCTGAGAAATTGCTGGACGGGAACTTTATTTTCAGGGATTTACAGATACTATGCAAATTCGATCATTGGTGAAACCCTGCTTCCTCAGCTCTGAAAATTGATCCCCTGCAATTCCCCATCATCCCTATTTTTAGAAAATTGTTGCTGATTACTTTTGGCAACTTTGTTTTTGGTTGAGCTGGATAAATCCTGATTTTTGTTTTGCCGAGAACGTTTTTCACCATGAGATCATTGCACTTGACTTCATTTGTCCTGAAACCTCTTTCTCCTGCTGCCTAAGGTGTAAGGTCACACGTGCAATTTTTTTTTGTTTTCTCCTGATCTCTTTCCTCCCATAAAAGCATCAACAGGTTTATTATCATCCCTCCACGATCACTTCTCATCAATTAACGCTTGTTTGAAATTGGCGAAATTATGTTGAGGTAATTCTTCCCTGAGTTCAGCAAGGGCCACCGATACCGATAGCCTCAAAGGCTAATTACCATTTGCAATTTTTTTTTCGCACTCGCGAAAGGGGTGAAATGGGGATATTGCTACCTCCATTTCCTTAAGAAGTGGTTTTGCTTGCTTTTTGATTCTAATTAAACCTTTGTCTTTCCTGCACGCATCAAATGAGCAAACTAGTAATTTCACATGTTTTTTTAGGCTATTGGTTTTCTTAGAAATATTTGCGAATCAGCTATATTTCGCAGAAGCGTGCAAAAAAAAGTAGTGGATGAGGATTGATGTTTTCCGTTACAAAAGAAGTTTGCCTACAGCAGCAGCAATTTCCTCCACGTCTGTCACCTTTCCATACTTTCTGACGCCAAGTTTCTTAACGCTAATCCTAGACCTAGATAAATCAGAGGCGCAGGAAAAATTATAGCTAATTCTATGTCTGCCAAATTCGGATGAACGAATTCGAAATTTTACGTTCATTCTACCTTCCAGGTTTGCCATGGTCAGGGTCAGAATACCTGATCATTGATTTTCATCAAAGTAAACTTTTTGATTTGATTTTAATGGATTTTAATTGGTGAATTTTAATTAGGGAAGTAATGAGCAGCATCTAGAAATAGGCAGAAAACAAAGTATTTTAATTTTCTCCATTTCTCATGAATATAACTCTACTTTTCCCCGGGGGAGTGTGGGTGCTCCCGAAGAATTCCCCGAATTTTCGCAGGAACACAATTACACTAGCTAGAAGCAATTTAGCAATTTGCCAAAAACAAAAAATTTAGCTTGCGTCGGAGGCTTCAAATCAGAAATTGAGGATCGAATACCAATTCCGCATTATTTGATTTTCGACTCTCGGAGTGGAATGAGGAAGCCGCACTCGAAATCCAAAGTCGAGTGGTTTTCTGACCCTAGACGCGACTACGAACGCCAGGACTACGAACGCCAGGTCACCAATAAAACGGGCTCGTATGTTTCGAATTCCATTTTTTTTGCTCGAACTCGAACGCAATCCAAAGAATTTGATTAGTGCCAAGCCACAGTATATTGTCCGAAAAATGTACCAGAAAAACCAAATGCTTATGAAAATCAGGAAGCGGCAACAGTTTTTTTAGGTAAAAAATTTTTAGCTGCAGCAGTAGAAATCAGAAAATTGTGGTAACCTGAAAATTCGGTTTTCCCGAAAAGTTGCTGGAACTCCTTGGTAATAATGGTAATATCTAACGGGGTAAGCCTGAATTTTCGTAGCCAAAAGAGGTGGGGTATGGGGATGGATCTCCTCGTGGCTGACCTATTTCCAGTTAGGATTACATCTCTGGAGAGATTCTTCATTGTTATTATGCTCATCCCAAATTTTTTCTTAATTATCATCACAAATGAGAACCCTTCCAAAGGCCCCCCCTCCCCTTAGTAGCCTAAAAAATCTCTCCACGTGGAAAGAAAATTCGGGACATTTTTTTCTATTAGTTAAAAAGCAGGTGAGACGGCGAGAGATTCAGACGTTTTTCTAATCTCTTGAATGAAAGTGAGGGGATCATTGTTATGTAACAATGGGAAGCAGGGGTTTCCATGGCTGTCGTACCCATTGCTACGGAAGGAAGAGCATAAACCCTCTTCTACGAACCGGCGGCACGTGTAGCTCAGTAAAAAAAAAATGTCTGGTCATCTGTCTGTTGAACATAGATAGGGAAGCTGGATTCGCTTGGATTTTTGGCAATAATTATTACCAATATTGGGTTCTCATGATTTTTGCATAACCGGATTCTCTGTAGTCATTCAACATCCTTTAGGAGCAATTAACGATTACGGCCACACGTGCTGGTGCTGATGACTGCTGGAACAGAATCTCCGAGCCCCTATCCTCTCCCATACAAAGAAGGGTCCTCATCTGATGAGATCTCAGCTGAAGATGTCTCTTGAGAAAGGGTTGCATTTTTTAGTAGCACGGCTTATAACGGTAAAACTTCTCCTCTGAGAAATCGTCATCCCGATGACTGGAACTGAGAATTTAAAAATGAATAGGAATTATGACGGTTGAGAATTTAGCCTTTGGACTGAAAGGGTAAGGGGATGTCCCTAATTTTTTTTTTGAGGCACGTGGAGGAGCCCTGTTTCTCAGGAAGCAACTTCCACGTGGCGGAAGAAGAACTTTCTTGCGCTCTCACGACCATCATCCGTACGTCAGCCTTTCACCTTCACCAAAATTTCCACTGATTCGTTTTCGCATGCAAAAACAAAATAAAATAAAATTCACTTTGCAAAAACAAAATAAAATAAAATTCACTTTGCAAAAACAAAATAAAATAAAATTCACTTTCCCATGATTTGGATGCCTTTTTTTGTGGGGTGCCGCAGATCACAATTTTCGCGATTTTTATATCAACCCGATTTCTTATCATTTTTAAAAGTAAAGAGGCTTTCCGAGAAAATAACTTCAATTTTATCTAAATTTTATAGATTACGAGGAATTTCTCTCTAATTTTAGCCAAGCAGAAGCAGTGAAGAGCTCAAACAAAATTTTAATCTCAAATTCCAGGAATTTCATATTCTTTCGGTTAGTTTGCCAATCTTGAACCTAATTTTTGCTTAGAGGTTTTCCTAATTGCAAAATTTACGGTTGTGGTGTGGTACTGTAAATTTCATCAACAGGAAAGGCATACCTTGAGATTTCCTTGGATTTTTGTGGTTGGGAAATTTTTTTTTTCTGGAGAATTGCATGTATAAAATTCGCGTCATATCATATTAGCAAAGATTCCAGTTTTCCATTTCCTAATTTTTGTAGATGGAAGAGAGTGAGTCGAGAGCAGAAGCAGAGACAGTAGCCAATAGGAGTACAGGATTTTGAGTTCAGGTGTTGCTTATCATGGGTTTTGATTAGGTGAGGGCAAGCCCACCTCATTTATTAATGCAGACGCCTCCTTTTGAAAAATCTGAGCTCTAGGATTTCCTATAAATTGATCCACTCCTCCGTTAAGCACAATTAGACAGACTTGGATCTCCGAGAGCAGTTAGTTGGCTTAAAACTTGGATTTTCCCTGCTGTCCAAAATTTTCGTATAGAAAATCCATAATTTCCGAGAAAAATAAAATGCTGGGATTCTACGTAACAAGTGTACTCTGTAATATGATGAGCTGCAGTGGACAGGCCAGTGCTCATCAGTCCATTGTTGACCCTATTGTTCCACAGTACTTCAGCTCGGCATCTCCCCTTCACAATTCTGTCGAGCACGAACATGAGCACGGTGTACTTTTCAAGTCTCCTTTCATTGGTGGATACGTTGAGCCGGAAGCTAGTCCCACCGTATGGATTAAGGATGGTGGGCTCAAGGGATTCAAAATGGGAACGCTGAGTGGGAAATTCTTTGCAGCCTTTCAAAATATTCCATTTGCTCAACCGCCCGTTGGTCCCCTTCGGTTTCGTGTAAGACAGTTGCAGGAAATCGCTCCTGGAATTCTATTTTCCACTTTCCTAATTTAATTGAAGCTCTGCAACCAAGCAGTTTTTTCCTTCGCTAATATTATATTATAAGATGTTCTGTGCTCCAGGCCCCCGTGAAAAATTCCGCTTGGAACGATTTACGCGACGCGACAAGTCCAAGCCCGGCATGCCTCCAAACGGACTTTATGCAATTGTACAATGTGACAGGGACTGAGGACTGTCTCTACCTCAATGTCTACACGCCGAAGGTAATGTCAATTATAGGGTTGCCCGCTTACACTTTTTTTTATGAGCAGGAGAAAGTTCTAATATGCATGATGACTTGCTAGTGACGAGGTTTTGGAAAAAGTGGTATTAATTTGAAAACATTTGGATTTTTTAGGTTCCAAAACGGGATGTCGCTTCAGTCGCTTCAGCACCACTGCTTCCAGTCATGGTATTTATTCATGGCGGGGGATTTTTCTTCGGCTCGTCAAGCCTCTACGGCCCAACTTACATGATGGAAGAGCCCATCGTACTGGTGTCAATGAATTACAGACTAGGACCCTTTGGTAAAGCATAGCCCCCCCCCCCCCCCCTGCAGGTTGACGCCACTTTGCCTTCTTAGCTATAGTTTTAGTACTGGAACGGTATTGACCAACTGGAATTTGAATTCGAAATTCTTGTTTGAATTCGAAATTCTTGTTAGAATTCGAAATTCTTGTTCGAATTTGGAATTTTTTTCCGAAGTCGCTCGTGTTCGAATTTGAGCTTCTTCGAATTGGAAATTCAAAATTTGAATTCTTCGAAATTCAAATCTCTAGACTTCAAAAATTTGAAAACTGTAAGCATAATTTCGAACGTTTGAAATTCTGTTTGAATGGCAAGCGGACATCTCCCGTGAAACCAAGATTATTTTTTTATTCGATTCGGAAAATTCATTCTAAATTCGAGCATGATTTTTAAATTCCGAATGCTACAAAAAAACCCCACGCCTAAGAGATTCATCAAAGATTAAAATTGCCGAATACTGGTTTGACCTTAAAAAGTTTGTTCACGGTTACTTGGGAAGTCATTCCCATGGCCAAAGCCAAGGTTAATTTAGCTGGAACAGGGAATAGGAATAATTTAATTAGGAAATTAAGAAGGAAGGTTAAATCTTTGTTTTCGTACCGAGTGTACTTGCTTTTAATCTTCTGTAGAGTAGAGATTGAGTTTGACATTTATATGACAGGGGTCACCCGTTGACAACTGTTCTTGATAGACCATGACAAAGTTTTGATTGAGTTGTTGATATGTAGTTCATCATATTGACTCCTAACTGAGCCACGAGTCGAGCACGTTTTTGTGCTTTTTTTTTTTTTGCAAACTAGTCTTAGCATCTTTTGCCTTAATACCTAATCAGAAGAGTTATAACAGTTTGAAAGCCAAGAAAGCCAAGAAAGCGTAAGAATTGACACTCAAGGTCAACGAAGTTGCACATAGCGATGTCAATTTACAATCCTTTGGTGGAAGAAACCGAGGGTATTAATCTTTCACTTGATTCGTTATGACATATCTTCTGATATCACTCGCTCAATGACCTGGGGTAGGCTATCAATTAGCTTTGGAGAAGTAAAACTTTCGGCTTGATAAGCGAGAAACGTCAAAGGTGATTTACCCCCTTCAAATATCTTTGCAAAAAAATGACATTTAGTTCGCGGGATCATGATAATGGACGAGGGACGAGTTTGTCGCCTCTCGGAGGTCAACCCTATATTTATGCGTTTTTGATTCCAGTTTTTTTCTTCTAGGATTTCTAAGCACTGGAGATGTAGAGGGGAGCCCAGGAAACAATGGTCTCAAAGATCAAGCCCTTGCACTCAAATGGGTGAATGAGAATATTGCCAAATTCGGTGGAGACCCGAGTCGGGTTACAATCTTCGGAGAATCGGGTTAGATTTAATTCCAGAAGCAGCTCAGAAAGAACTCCAACTCGCCAGTGTATAAGCTGCTGTTAGGAAAACATGAGAATAATTTCTTTTTTTTCCTTTCTAGCTGGAGCTGGGTCTGTCCAATTCCATATGCTTTCACCACTTTCCAAAGGTAACTTCGCATTTCTTCTCATTGGTCACAAATGAGAAATGAGAATCTCTGAGGTTCCTATTTTGTTTATGTGAACTTGCTTCTTTTCCTACAAATATATTTTCAATTTATCATATTGCCAGGATCCTGCTCAGAAATTTAATATTTTCTATTGACTTCTCTGTAAACTCTGTAGAGCTTCCAATGTTACTGCTCGATTGAACCCGGTCGCCGTCGGTCACCGAAACTGCTTTGAAGGTCATGAGAATATTCCGCCGGAGCAGATATTCGTCCTGATCTCCCAATCAAACATTTTAATTTTTTAAGTTCTGTGGTATCTTCACACGTTTGCTTTGCTTAGGGCTTAAAAATTAACCTATGCAGTTGAGAAAAAATTGCGATCCCCGATTGGGAGTTCAGGATGAATTTCTGCTCCGCCAGAATTTTCTCAAAAAAACTTGGAAACCAGTTCTGGAGACCGACAGTTTCCTAACCTAAATTACCTAAATAGTAGTACTATAGACAGTGAGCTCTAGCTAACGTTGTATTTAGCATAGAGTGCGATGGTCCCCTTGAAAGGAGTACGATAGTCAGAAGTGGGACAGAGAAATTCAAGTTCAAGAAGTTCAGGGATTTCAATGAAACTTTGTGCCACAGACACAGAGAACACTCACCAGCAGCTCCAACTTTGGTACGGGACGATAGCGGGGCATTGACCTTTTGTGACCTTTGGGGATCACCAAAGGTCACAGACAAGCGATACGTCAATCGACAGGGCTTGGTCTACTGATAAAAATACACCATAATTAACCCTTTTGTCCGAAAACATGGCCACTAAAGGTGGCAAATGTTAATGCGGAGCAATTAATGACCTCTCGTAGCTTTGTTTTACGCTGAAAATGTCAAGACCGATATATTTATAGAAGCAGGAGACCAAGCCCTTTCGATTGACGTATCACTTGCCTGGATCCATGAGGTCAATAGTGACTGACCTTCGGTGACCTTCCCTTAAGGTCAATGCCCCACTTTCGTCTCAAAGTTGGAGCTACTAGTGAGGGCAAACTATGGCACCAAGTTTCATTAAAATTTGTCGAGCTTCTCTTTCCCCCTTCTGACTATACTATACTCCTTTGCGGAAAAAAATAAACACAAGATACCCATTTAAACCACGATTTACTGTTGTAGCTTTTTTAAGCATTCACCCGCTAAACCCAAGGTCGTTTGATTGAATTCCAGCTTTTTGCTGAATTTTGTTTGTCAAGGAACCTTGCGCTAAACCTATGAGACATATTAGGTGAATTTCATGATTATGAGTCCAATAATGTTAACAGATCTTCGGAGCTGTCACTGCTCAATACTCAGCATATTTTAGGTTTTTGGAAATCTTAAAAAATTTTTTGCTATCCAACCCCAGCTAACCAAAGAGACAGTAAGCGAGTGACCGATCCTAATTGGTTAATGCTCATTTCAGATCTGTTTCACGGTGGGATTTCCGAGAGTGGATGTACGTTCTGCTTCTGGTCGATTTCTGAGAAAGCCAAGCAGTTGAGCCGTGACTACGGAAGCATGTACAACTGCAAACAAGAGAACTCCAGCGAAATGGTGGAATGCTTACGTCAAGTTGACGGGACTGCTCTAGTTCAAGGCCAGTTGAAGTTTATTGTAAGTTAGTGCCTAATTTCTATGGTCTCTGCATCAGCTCTCTTTTTTCTTGAATGTAGCAATGGAACATGTACCCGGTGGTCGTATTCGGTCCAGTGATCGAACCGCAGCACCCTGATGCCTTCCTCGACGACCTCCCGATAAACATTTACTCATCTGGTCAGTCAGCTCAAGTCCCATGGATCACTGGCTTCAATTCAGACGAAGGAGCATTGAACGTTGCCTCGCTGGTCATCAATCCTCAGGCTCTACCAGAAATGAACGAAGAATGGGATCGAGTAGGTCCAGTTTTTCTCGAACTCCAAGACGCTACTGATAACCCAAAGAGGGATGCAAGGAACATACGAGAATTTTACCTTGGGGATCGAAACGTCTCATTTGATTCTCGGCATGACGCCATCCGTATGTTCAGCGACCGCTACATCGTCGTCTGTGGAATTGACTCAATCCACCACCATGCCAATCTGAACAAGCACCCGGTCTATGCCTACCACCTCAACTACCGTGGGTCTTACGGAATGGTTAATATCATTGGCCAAAAGACTGAGGACTGGGGTATGGAATTTTCGTTTTGGTTTTTCCCCAAGGATTCTGCTCAAGAATTTTCTCCAGATTTCCAGCGATTTAGCTTGGAATTATTTTAAAATTATTTTTTTTTTCATTTAGGAGTTGCACATTTAGATGACTTGATTTACCTCATGAATAACACAGCCTACTACCCAATGCTCAAAGCAACTGATGAAGAGTACAAATTTTCCAGGCTTATTGTGAACCTTTGGGCGAATTTTGCTAAGACAGGGTAAGAAAAAGATGAAAACCGAAAAGTCCGGATTTAATTTGAATTTTCGAAAATATGATTTTAAATTTTTGATTTTCGAACAGAAAACCATTTCGCTCGAATTCTGATGGTACAGAATCTCATTTCTGGGATCCAGTTGCTCCAAACTCTAGGAAAGTTGAATATTTGGAGCTGAATTTGGATCCAAAAATGATTCCTGACCCGTACACAGAGCGAGTTGAATTTTGGAAGAATCTGAAGCTCCAAGAGGCCTAGAGTCACAGAATTCGAAGTTTTTATAGATTTGACTGCTGAGCGTGCCAATAATTTTTTATTATCTGCGTATAGGAATTTAAGACTGATTTTTTTCTTTTTAATTTTCCTCAGGGACTAATTTATATATAGCTAAGTTCTTCTCGTCCATGAATTTTTAGCGGATTATAGGGCGGCTAATTTTTAGCCTAGTTTCTAAGGTCCCTAAAAATAGTTGTAAATTATTATACTTGGAATGCAATATGTTGTTATTTTTCCTTTTTTGACTGATTTGAGTCTGATGCTCTAAAAATAGCCAAGTGCCAAAAAGCCAATGTCAAAGACGCAAAAATAATGACCATGAATAAAAAAAACAAAAAAAAAATCCGAAACCTTTTTTATATCTTCTAGACGGAATGAAAAATTGGATTCTTGTAAAGATGGATTTAATTTTCCTGAATTATAATTTAAGGACATGATCTACACGTCATTTTTTTTTCTTAACAAAGAGGAAGAAGGGTCGTATTTTAGAAATCCGGAGTCTTACCGTAGCACGTTCTTTAAAATGTAAAGAGTAGTAGTAAAAGAATCACAAGAAAAATTTGAAGATTTCCTTAATTTTATACTAATTAATTATTAGCAGGTGAGAATTAATTTTTATTAGTCGTAACTTGTGGGCTGGAGAGGTGATTGGGCTGGGCGTTATATATTTCTTGGCACTTCTTCAGATTTAGGCCTTGGAATGTCAATTGTTGTTACTCATTAAATGGCTGACTCTCGATTCCTTTCTTCATCAGCACTGGATGCTACGCTGGAAGCACCACAAATGTGCATCTCAATTTCAGCCAGTCTGTGCTCAAAATCCCACGAATTCTGATTAACTCTCAGGTTGAGGGTTGCATTCTCCGTTTCCACTGTCACTAGTCGCTCGCGGAGCCGAAGAATTTCTTGGACCAAAGGCTTCTGGAGGGATGTCCTGTAAACCGAGGTGAGAGGTACTGCCTGCTGAGCCAGAAAGTCGTCGCACTAAAAATAAGAACAAATATACAGATTTTTATAATAATCACGCCTCAGTTTTGCACTAACAAAGGAACGTATTGACGTCTGGCATCTTGAATTCCGAGATTTTTCCTATGACCTCCAAACTGCCAGAAACTGAGCTTCTGAATTTCACTTGACTCACTTTTGAGTTTTTCAAAGCTTAATACTATACCTCTCTTAGTTTTCATGCGATTTAAAAAAATCCTTATGGGATTTAACACGTAAAATTAGCATTTCATCGTTGAAAAAATGCTGATTTTGGCGTGAACTAACAAAGTGGCAGTGTATAGTCCAAAATCACGCGAAATTTAGAAATGTGTGGAAATAAATTCCTGAGTGATCTACAGTGTCTAGACACGCTTCTTTCAAGATTTTCAAAGAAAAAAAACATTATTTCAACGATAACCACCCCTTTGAAACGCCAAATTTTACGTGTTAAATCCCATAAGGATTTTTTGAAGTGGCTTAAAAGGTAAGGGGGTCTCTAACTTCTGAAAAAGTCCCAAATGAGTCGAGCAGAGTTCAGAAACTTAGTTTCCAACCGTTTGGAGGTGATTACAAGTAAAAATCTCGGAATTCGAGATGACGTCACTATGTTCCCTTGTAAGCATTTTCAGTACTCAGCTTACTTGAGGCTGGGTGTGGTTGCCGATGGCTGAAAAATACATGGTCAGCACTGATTGGAGAGACTGAGAGTGATTGGTCATTGTTCGGAACGCCAAGGAAGGAAGAACCGCCCAAGAGGTTGTTTTCTTGGCCGGAAGCCTGCAGGTTCCCAACGGGTGATAGAACAGTGGCTGTACTCTGTGAGGCGAGCGTCGAACATCGCTTCTCACTCGAGTCATGTGACGAAGTGACGCTGGCACCTGTCAAATCATAAAATCCAGAAATATTTAAGAAACCGGAGCAATACTAATGAATGAAATGAAAAATGGCCTCTTCCCCTTACCTGAAGTTCTAATTTTTGGCAGTATTCCAACTTTGTGTGATTTATCCTCTTCGGAAGACTGGAGACTGGAGTTTGGGCTCCCGGCTCCTTGGATTTGAGGATTTAGATGGAGAGGAGGTGGGCGGAAGGGCTTTTCAGGCTCGGTAGGGCTCACCCACATTTCTTCCAGAGGCACTTTTCCCTGAGATTCTACAAGACCGGGAGTTGAATTACATCTTCCCAGTGCAGCTGCAAAGTCATCATTCAGAATACTATGACTCTTGGTCAAAGCGACTCAACGTGGTGATTAATCAATTTTTTCTCATCTATCTAACGTAGTTCACCCTCTAAGAATTACTTTCACTACAGCAGAAGCTGCAGAAGCAGGAAAGTTAAGAACGCAGTGCGCTATAAGGAAATGCCAAAAAAAAAAAAATTCACCTTTCTCTAGTGGAGCTTTTTTGTACTTCTCAAGCCTTTTGACAGCGATTGCTTCGAGGCGGACCCGGGCTGCTGGATACTCTTTCAGAACATCCCACATGTCTGTTTTGGAAAGCACGAATAAATCACTGTATCCAACGGAGCGTACGCTCGCCGTCCGTCGATTCCCTATTTTCAAAAAAAAAAAAAAATCAGCACAACTTCAAGCAGTGGGACTGAGTGGAATCATCACTCAGTATCAAAGATTTCAGCAACCCTCACGCCTTATTAACTCCATTACTGCTTCCGAACGCACTTAAAATTGAGTTATCTGGATTTATCATGTATTTATGGTATGATACATAAGCTCTCGAGGCGGTATAATTGAGGTTTTCGAAAAAATAAATTTTTTTTGAAGAAGTTATAATTCCCGATTCTGAATTTTCAGATGTCTAGTCCGCAATGCATCTTCTACCTACTCTCGTCTATAGATAGTTATACAAATTTTCTGTAAAAATGTTGTCCGGCACCAAAGATAAATTTTGCAGAATAATTTGTTTGTTCCATATGAAAATCCCAAAAACAGAAATCTCAAATGTGGAAATCCCAAATAGAAAATCCCAAACCTGACAAGTTTGAAGAGACTATTGAGTTGAAGGACTTCATACTTGGGAATCTAACAGCCAAAAAACCTAACAACTCACGGCCCTGCCAGCATGTAATTTTCGCATTTCGGATTTTTGTTTTTCAGATTTTCACCTGTCACCGATTTGCGTATATTTTCCGTCGTAGGCGTCCGACTGGCGTTCTGGCCGTGGAAAAACATTCAAATTGAACCAAGCGTACAAGGAAGTGTTAAAAATTAACGCGGGGTTGCCTATGGAATTTTGGATTTGGATGTTTGATTTTAGTATTGCAAGGGGTTGCCGAATTGGTCCATTTTTACCAGCAGTTCCCATATTAAGGATAGAGATTTCCCCAAAGTATGAGCCAGGCTTGAGTGTGGCCAGGACTGTTTTCCCATCGTCAGCAACCACCTGGAGCCTTCCACGGTTCACAATGTACATTTCTTTTCCCACTTCCCCTGGAAAACAGAGAGAAAGAAAATGGTAATTGATTTCCTGGATACCAAATCCCTGGACTCCTATTGGTCCTTGGTTTCTGAACCTACCCTTCCGACAGATGTAGTCACCAGGGGAGAAGAGTACTGGGCGGAGACGGAGCACGAGCTCACATAAAAATCCAGCTTCCGTGTTCTGGAAAATCTCAACTCGTCGCAATGTATCCAGATGAACATTGATGGCAATCTCAGCTTTCAATTTATCTGCACAAGAGCAAGAAAATTCAATTCAATTTCAATTAGACTCATGATTGGGATCATCTCCTTCATATTATTTTTAATAATAGAGGTAAGTGTCTCGGATGCGAAGAAAGAAAGATGAAGAGAGCGTGCCACTAGGGTATGAAAGCCTAGAACTAGGATTGCATTAAGGAAACGAACAAAGTGAATTATCATCTGACAATATGAAAAATTAGTTTGAGCAGCATGAGGGATCGCGTGCACTTCCAATTGAAAATTCTTGAACGCTTGGGAAGTGTTTTGTGTGAACTGAGTGTTTATGAGCACGATACTCACCAGGTAAGCAGCCAACGGCTTTGTCTTCGTCCGAGCATTTCTGTGTTAACCAGAGGTAGTCGAACCACTTGATCACTTTCACCTGGAGGTAATTCGGAACCCGACGCATCCTCATGTACGTTTTCACGCCGTCCAGTTTTGCTAAAAATAAAAAACCAGAACTTGTATCCAACCCAGTTTTCGTGATTTTAAGTTGGCTGAAGCCTCAATGAGGTTAAGATCTCTGAATTTTTTGATTTCGAATATGATTTAACGGACACACAGGTCCAAACTTAACTTCAACCCCGAGGAGCACGGATTATTTTTGATTGGCTGAAACTTAGGCTAAAACTTGGGCTCTTAAAAGTGTGTGTCTGAGCGCTTTTTTGGCGAGCAGAAATTAAATCGGCGCTTGTGGAGTATCCAACCTGCTACAGCATTTTGTTTTCTATGAGCCAAAATCATGATCCGAAATAAAAAAGCTCAGGAATCTTAACCTTTCTATTATCGTAACTAAGAAAATCAGGTTGATGGAAGCTGAACTGCGGCGCTGTATTTGTGCGGCCAGGTTGGGCTACCCCATTTGCCCGCCCTCTCTTTCCCCAAAGTTCAATCGAATGAATCTCGAAATGTTAATGAATTCTAAGACTCGGTTATAAAATCACAGACTGACAGACTGCGGAACATTCTCCCAAGTTTTTGGAAATGAAGGAGGATTGGCTTGGCTCAAACAAAGCTCAAAGTTTCGTTTTGTGGTGATTTTGAAGTTTCTCGTAGCCAATACTATAGTTGGAGTGAAGAAAG
>JABASM010000203.1:0-29275 GCA_019776545.1 Brachystomella parvula
TATACCCCTTATACCCCCGTTTACACCCGGTATACCCGGTTCACTCGCGCTATTCCATACATCCGTCTTGCACGGTTTATTTACCTTTTTAATCACACCCCGCTCTACGTGTGGAAATTCTTCTCCAGTATTACTGAAATCCCACTCCCCAAGGCGGACCCGAATTTGTGTAGCCAGTAAGTCATCCACACAATGTCCAGCTAAAAGATTTATAATCTGAGCTAATTTCACGTCTGACAGATGCTAAATTGTTGAGAAGATTTTTTTTTACCTGTAGCTACCCAATTGTTATTAATCAAAGCTCCCCCACATCTGTGGGTCGAGGAAAATCCAAAGAAACTTGTGCGTCGTATCGATGTTATCCATGGAAATTGGCCGAATTTAGCTAAAAAGAAATGGAACGTCGGGAATTTTTCAAAATTTCAGAGTTGGTTCCAGTTTTTACCTTCCTCTCCTCCAACGATTCTTTGATTTTTTTGGTGGCCGTCCTTATCAACTGGGTGGAGGACTGAAAGTCCACACTGGATTTCCTCCGGTGGAGCTGCAGCGGTAGTAGATGAGGATGGATCTTTGACTAAAGGCAGAATGGATGTAGAACCAGAGCTGGAAACACTTGGTGCTGGGATTGAGGAAGCAATATCGAGACTCGGAGCATTGGAAATCCCTTCTTCTGAATCTTGAGGAAATTCAATTGCTACCGAAGGAGGCTCGGCCGTCGTCAGTGGTTTCTCTTGGCTCGATGTCTCGTTTTGGCCACAACAGGAACCAAACATGAAACCATCGATGCACATGCCCAAGTGCTTCCCTTCGGAGTTGAGGCACTCCCATACAAACATGCAGGTACCTTTAACGTCATCGATTGTGCAAGGATTTGGTGAAATCTTATAAGTTCCTAGAAGAAAGAAAAACAAAGAATAGACTCAGGACATCCGGTAGCGCCGAGATATGAAATTAGGATCTTTGGGAGGCAGCCTAGGGTCTAAACAATTATATCCTGTTTTAAAAGTATTGGCATTATCAACTTGTCATACTGATTCATGTGACAAGAAGCACTATTTACAATAGCAGCGTGTCACCAATTAATTCTAATTATAAGTCAGAACCCCTCTGCGAAAAAAAATATCAGTTCATTAACCGATTTTAAAAATTGGGAACTCTAATTTGTAGTACAGAAAAAAATTTTATGACCTCTGTACGGATTTATTTCCACGTCTTGTTAATTTTTTTATTTTGAGGTTGATTGAAATCCGAAGAAAATGAAGCAGAGACATAAATCTTGATTTTGATTTACGGTTTTTGTAATTAACTATCAAGGTTTCACTTTCACTAAATATAGAAAGAGAAACGAGCCAGACGCTCACTCAGAATTCAGAAAAAAAGAAAAACCAGCCAGCCAACAAAATGAACTGGGTTTATAAAATGAAAAAAAAAATCTAAATCTTAATGATTCTGTAAAAGTCTTTTTTTTTCGTTTCAAGAAAAGTGATACTATAATTTTCATAAATTAAATGAATCAAGGATGCAATTTAAACTCTTCTGGCCCATTCAAGCGTAAATTAAATTGGAATAAGCAATCTAAATAATACAAGCGAAAAAATCACATTTTTTTATTGTTTCTTGTGGCTAGTATAAAATTTCGACAAACTCCGTGCTACAGCAAGGATTTAAAAAGGCGTAGGATGATTTCTGAAAGGAATTTTTTGAGGCGAAAGGAGGAAAAGGAGGAGGAGTGTCCTTGACCTACCCGAGATTTCATGCGGATGAAACTGATGAGTGGGAGATGCCATAATAAGAGTGGAAATCAATCCGGTAAAAAGAATGAAGTGAGGCTTACTCATTACAAAACTGAAATATCCTGATTGAAATTTAATGATTAGATCTTACACAAAATTAACAGAACAATACAAGACCTACTGACACAGAAGTTTTCACGTTCACTCTCACATCCACACTGCAAGGCATTCTTGGGAAGTCCCACTTTATTGCAAGATTTTCCTTCAGACTCAGTTGCCTTTCATGATCCATCATTGTTGTCGTCCCTTGGAGCTAAAGAGCAGCAGGTACTCGGGACGTATCTCTTCAAACTGTCCTTTTTTTTCCTTGTATCGAACTAGATGAGCCTGAGAGGCAGACACCGAAATATTAAAACGTAAAAATTTGTTTACAGAGGATTCTAGCAGCTTCTTCAAAAATTCAAAAAAAAAAAAAATTCACCAAATTAAAAGCTAAATAATTTCAAATAAACTAAAAATTTTACTTTGACATTTCTGGAAGCTCCTTGCGTGAAAAATTATTATTTTTTGATTCAATGAAGATAAATATATACTTCCGCGCACAGCATTCCATAAATTTCAACTTATTTTATTGATTCCCTGCTTCCGATTCGTTTTTTCTAGCAGTGGAAGGAATCCGCCCCTCCGCTATCAACTTGTTCCAGGCTTCCAACGTCAGGAATGGAATTTCTTCAAACTCGCTGAGTTCATCTTCATGTTTTACTGACAGCTTCTAAGAAAATTTATCAATGGTTGTGATTGATATGGAATAGATAGAAAATTATAGAAACCTACTTCCTGCTTAAGAATTTTCGTTTGTGCTGGAGCAGTAGGACTGGTGGCGGAGCTAATGGTTTTCATTCCAGGGGATGCCGAAGCTGGTTTGGTTTTGGGTACAGATGCAGTGCTTTTATTAGTTTTTTTCCCAGTAGCAGCCGCTTCTTCCTGACGCATTTCACTTGTCCATGATTCCAATGAATTTATATAGTCACGGACCTCCACACTGTTTTGCCGGGTCATCTGCTGGATTTTCATCATTTCATGGCCCGGTTTTGCCATTTTTAATAATAACTGAGAAAAAATCGTTCAAAAAATATTTTACAATGATTGGGAGGATGAAGAAATATAAAATTAAAAAGTTGATGACATTTTAAACGGACTTACTTAATTAAAAAATTTGTGATGTGAATACTAGTGCTTTTGGGAAGTCACCGTTTTCTTTTAAAGATTTTTTTCACCAGCTTCTCACCAAAATGGCTAGGAGAGGATGACTTGATGTTAGTTTTTTTTTGAAAACCAGGACTATAGATTAAGATATACTTAGAACAATAAAGAAAGGGCTTTTTACTACGGCTTCAGGTTCTTTTGGATCCACATATCAATCAGCGTTTCCAGAGCAGAAGAATTGAGTGATGGACGGACGGATGAGGGATTATTGATAGGATGGAAATTGTTTAATCGATTTTTTTGTCTGTTGTTCGTTAGACACGCTCATCCTGTTTTTGTTGGTAGGGCAGCGGAGAAAGTGAGCAAATTACTTTCTCCATCCTCTCATTTACGACTTTGGAAATTTGACCTACACGATAAAGGGAAATGGCTCTGTTAGGGAGATTCATTGACGATTTCAACTCAAGCAATAAAATTTTCCAGTCATCGTTTATGTACTTTTTCAGAAAAAATTTTAGAGTTCTTTTATTAGATTCTTTTAATTTTATTTATGACAAAAAAGCAAAGGCTCTTGAAATTCTGAGGAGTGAAATTCCATCCTGTGTGATTAATTACGATTGTGGAGAATTCGAGGATATTAGCGTGGGTTTTCAGAAATTGAATCCCGAATTCCGAAATTCCTTTGAATCTCCGCCAGAGTATTAGGATTCGGAGAAAGCATTTTCATTCAGCCGGAGTAGTAGAGAGTATACTATGGTACTATAGAATGGGGAAAGTGTGTGAATGGACTTTTTTAGAAGAAAATGAGAGTATAGAAGACTACCGGAGAGTGAGATGGTGATGGGGAAGCTTTTCTAGCATGTGGATAACCCTTTGACATGCGTCCTCTTCCCTTTCTCCTCGGTTCTTATTACTTTTAAAACATGTTTCTCCTGGAGCTCCCATTCAAGACAGGAGTGTCTCCCCACACCCCCACTTTCTCCATTTTGGTCCAGGAAAAAAAAATGGAAACGAAAGGACACTGAGATATATTTCTGGACGTCAAGTACTCTGGATCCTCACTTCATCCCCAACTAACCACCATGATCACAAAACGCAGGAGAGTAATTCCCTTAATTAACTCCATGACCCTGGAGAGGACGACGTCGAGTGGAAGTTTGTGGTTAGGTCCACTCTTTGCTAGTGGTTTCCGCCAAAGAAACTTTTATTCAGTTTAACACATTTCACAGTTGGCTTATTACCATTTACTAGTTACTGAAACATAACATTTGGAAACTACTGTGGAGAAGGTTGGCCTTATTTGCTCAGTATCCTATACCTCGGTCTTACATCCCATTCAGTTTTCTCCATTGTTACTCCAACAGTACGGAATCCTACCTCGTATCCATCAATGTGGTACACCTAAACCTCTTCTGTCGTCAGACAAGGATCAAGGTCTGTTTTCCACTACCATTAATTAAATTAACTGGGTGAGACTCCCTAGGTTTTCTTAGCAAGGACACGGTTTCTACCCTCTGAAAAATTCTATTGAGGCTACCTATAAGTTTCCAGAAAATTCCTACAGGCTTTCCTTCGCTGGGATTCTACGCTTACGCATCGACAAGTTGGTATCTTTTCCTCAGCATGTCCTAGGGTTATTTTCCCATGGAGAATGGAAATCTTAAAGTTCATTTTCTAGGTTCAGGTATTTCAGGTTACATAAACTGGAGGAAGAGGGAGCTTATTATTTACTGTAGAGGATTAATTAGTATGAATTTCGACGAATTCAGGCTTTTCGATTCCACCCATTCCTCCACTCCCATCAATTTGAACAGGAAATTCTAGTAAAGTTCCACTCATGCAACGAAGCCTTTCTTTTCTCTGTCTTTCACCTGAGAGCCTTATCGATTCTCCTTTCTTTTGCAGAATTGCAGAATTCTCCTAATTCATAAGAACTGTGTGAAGAGAGAAGAAAAGTGAAATAAATATTCATTTCCTAATTCATTAGAAATTGAAATGAGGAAAAGCTTGTCGGATTAATTCATTTTGTAGAACGAGTTTAATTGATTGTTGCCGACTCGGGAATAGTAGATTACACGTGCTTCGGTACCGTTCTACCTACGTTTCACTCCTGAGGAAGTCATTTATTTTCTTCTTCATTTCTCTTCCGAGCTCAAGCTTTTACTTTACCTTTTTGAACCAGAAAGCCCAATTACTGAAAAATATTAATACTAAACTAGACTCGTTTAATTTTCAGAGTGAGCAGTTAGTGCTTGGGAGGAATGATTGACCCGAGTTCATCAGAAGAGGAGAGTGACGATGAACAGAGGGAACCTTTGGCAGTTGCTCATCCGAGGGCCCAGCTCCAGCACGCCGAGCCACCAGCCCCTCCAAGCCTTGACGTACCTCATCCCCATCCCTCATCCCACCACGCTCGCTCCGCCTCTCCTGGAGCAGTCAACCCGTCCACTACTGACAGCTTGAGCGTAGGCGGAGCTCAGTCAGGTAGCCTTGGAGCAGCATCACTTGGCAATACAAGCAGTGGAACCCCATCCCGCGGAACGAATCTTCCACGACCAACTTCTCCTGCACCTTCGCTTGTCTCTGAGAAAACGGTCACTGAGTCCATTGACCCTCAGGTAAGGAAACCCTAGCTTCCAGTCGTCCTGGAGGAAATACAAAATTTTATAATCCGTCTGACACAATCTCAGGAAAAGCAGGAAAGGGAAGAAGAGCAAAGGAAGACACGACTGCAACTATACGTCTTTATTTCTCGAAGCGTCGCCTATCCCTTCAATGCTAAACAACCAACGGACATGACGAAACGGCATACGAAAGTAACCAAGTCACAACTGGACACCATCCAAGCTCGCTTTCAAGTAAAAGGATTTCCCCTTTTTTTCAATCCCCACTGAATCTTCAGTGGAAGTTGAAGATTAGGATTTTAAGAGAAAATTAATTTATTTCAGAGCTTCCTCAAAGGTGATACGCAGATTGCTGCCGATGAAGCATTCCAGAATGCTGTCCATAATTATTCTGAAGTATTTCTTCGGTCAGAGCGGGTTCTAAGAATGGTCCAGGCAGGGGCTTGTTCTCATCATGACTTCCGAGAAGTATTTAAAAACAATGTAGAGAAGAGAGTTCGGTAAGGGAAGAGTTCCATTGTAATTCGCTCTACCAGAATTTATTTAAATCTTATTTTTTCGGCTTCAGATCTTTACCAGAGATTGATGGACTGAGTAAGGAGACAGTGCTGGCATCTTGGATGGCAAAATTTGACTGTATTTTCAAAGGAGATGATGATAACAAGAGACCGAGACTTCAGCAGTCACTCCATTCTGAACTCATTCTCTCCAAGGAACAGCTCTACGACATGTTCCAGCAAATCCTAGGGGTGAAGAAATTTGAGCATCAGCTTCTATTCAATGCCCTCCAGGTCTGTTCCATAAAAATATGGAAGATAGAGTTCATGTTAATATTTTCCTGCTGAATTCCCTATTTCAGCTTGACTCTGCGGATGAGCAAGCGGCAGCAATTCGTCGGGAGTTGGACGGCCGTCGTCAGAAAGTGACAGACATGGAGCGTAATCGGAAGTTAATGCCGAGATTTGTCCTCAAGGAAATGGAATCTCTATACATCGAAGAATGCCGTTCAGCAATCAATGTTCTCATGGCTAACCTAGAGTCACTTCCTGTCTCCAAAGGCTCAACGGATTCTAAATATGGCCTTAAAAACTTAAAAAAGTATAACCATAGGTACGAGTTTTGCAGTAGAAAGTTCAAATTAGTGGACTCTGCCGCTTTCACTCTCTAACTTTCTCTTACTCTCTTTTTCTAATTCTGAAAAAAAAACTTTCTCTCTCTTTCTCTCTGCTACACTCAAATCAGGAGAAGCTCAGTTTTAAGGTAACTACCTATTACGCCCTAGCTCTTCTACCCATTTCCACAATTTCACTTTCCTTTATTAAGTTTATTACTCAGTGTCAAGTAACACTCTATTTTTCAAGGAATTTTTGTTTTTCTTTGTTCTGATGGTCCAGATCTCAAGCCTCACTGGCGAAACTGGAGGGGGACTCCGCGGATGGTGATACGCAGTTGAGTAAAATGGATGTCGTCCTTACGTTTCAGCTCGAGGTAAAAATCCATTTAGTAACCCTATAGACTCGCATAGATTCGAGTAATAAGATCGACGAAGGCGGAGGGAATTTGTTGTTTCACTTTAAAGATGTTCATGGATATTTTACGGATAGAAATTCATGGAAATTGATGCATTTTGCCAAAAGGCACATCCAATGGAAGTTTAGTTGGGCAAACCGATGTCGATATTACCCTCTCATACACCCAAGATATATGGCCTGCTAAGGGAAAGTTTCTAAAGAAAGGATTACGCAAGTCAGAATAGGAACAGAGACTCTCCGATGGATTTCAATGAAACTTCGCGGATAGGTAATACTCACCTGTACCTTCAACTTTTGTACAGGGCCTAGGTAGGGCGTTCACCTTTTGTGACCTTTGGGGGTCACCAAATGTCATGGACAAGTGATACGTGAATCGAGAGGGCTTTGTCTCCTGATTCTAAAAATATACCATACTTGATACTTTAGACTTAATACACGACCGCTAGAGGTCGCAAAGTGTTATGTAAAGCGTTTAATGACCTCTGGCGGCCATGTTTTAATTCAAAAGTATCAAGTCTGATATATTTCTAGAGTCAGGAAACCGAGCACGTTCGATTGACAAATCACTTGTCCGGATCCATGAGGTCAAGTGACTGACATTTGGTGACCTGTAAAGGTCACTTAGGGTCAATGCCCCACTCTGGCCCTGTACAAAAGTTGGAGGTACTGGTGAGTACTACCTATCCGCCAAGTTTCATTGAAATCCATCGTAGAGTCTCTGTTCCTATTCTGACTTGTGTAATCCTTTAAAAATTACGGGTACTATTACAAGAAAAAGTTTGAAATGTTTCATAACGAAAAAAAAATTGAAAAGAATTTTGTGGAGGCCCTCCTTGTTCAGAGCATTGGCCCTAGGAAGAAAAAAGCTGTACCAATCTGCATCTCCTCCCCTCCCCCATAAATGTGCCTTTTATAGCATTCAAAAAATTCTGGGGAAAAACTTCGAACGGACATTCGACGTCCGAAGGAAAAATTTCCTGGCTGAAGTACACATACCACCTTCGTCGGTGAATTAAAAATGAAGGAGCTGAAATATTGATTGGAATTTCAGGTCATAGTTATGGAAGTGAAGGGTCTGAAGTCACTTGCTCCAAATCGTATCGTCTACTGTACTATGGAAGTAGAAGGGGGTGAGAAACTACAGACGGATCAGGCAGAAGCATCAAAGCCTATGTAAGTTTACCCCTTGCCCGCCCAATTTTGTGGAACTGGAGCCTCTTGCTTTTCTCCGGCAACTTAATCTCGGATGAGAAGATTTGGAAAGTTGTAAAGTGGGGAAGGGAGGTGGTAAATCCTAAGATCTCTGTTAAGGGAGAACAGTAGGCGGGGAATGACTTGAAAAGTGGTGAAGAGTAAACTGATAAATTTTCATAATAATATCTTGATGTGTAGGTGGGATACCCAGGGAGATTTCTCCACGTACTACTCTCTACCCACGGTGAAAGTTAAACTCTACACTGAAAATCCAGGGATGCTTGCTCTCGAGGATAAAGAACTAGGTAAAGTCGTCCTTCGGCCTACGCCGCTCTCTAATAAGGTAAACAACCTCAGACTTTCTTCTTGTTATACTCGCCCTTTTCCTGTTTCCAATTCACTTAAGAACCACAAAATGTCAATCCTCTCGTACCCATTTCCCCACCTCCTCTCATTCATTTCCTATTCTCTTCCAGGCCCCGGAGTGGCACAAAATGACTGTTCCCAAAAATGCAGCAGACCAAGATTTGAAAATAAAAATAGCATGTCGAATGGATAAGCCTCTCAACATGAAGCATTGCGGGTAAGGAATCTTTTTCAAAAAAATTTCAGTTAATGCTAAACTGGCTTACTCCTAACTTTACGGAATTCCTTTGCGTTGATAAATAATTCATTAGGGTGAAACTGAGGGCACCAAAATTTCGGTGAAAATCCTACCTTCCTTTCATTTCAAGCTTAGCTTCCTTCATTCCATAATCAAGTCCGGAAATAATGGACTCTGAGAACCCTCCTAGTGGCTTTGAATGTGCTGCTGGGTCACTGCGTCTCTGAATTCTGCATTAAGGTTCTTTCAATGAAACCTGCAATGGGGTAGAGAAGATTTTTCATTAATTTTTCATGACAACATTCCCGCAATGTTCTTGAATCTTTTGAGGAGCAAAATAATGAAAGTCAGTGATGGCCTAAAATGAAAATGGCTCGGGATTTGGGCGACCATGTAAATTTGTATATGAAATTTTGAAGACGAAATTGCTTGACAATTTAGAAAACACTTTAACCCTATTACGCATGTGGGAACGGACTCAGGTCTATTTACAGTTTTAGGTTAATAGCAGCTATTCTAATAAATTCAGAAATTTCTTGGCGTGAATGAGGAGCATATGCTCACTTTTTTTTCCTCTAAAAGACATTACCCCTTCAATTTTTATGAAAGCACTTCAATGAAGTACTTTTTTTTTTCTTTTTTCTTCTCAGCTACCTCTATGCTCTTGGTAAAGGAGTTTGGAAGAAATGGAAGAAGCGTTATTTCATTCTTGTCCAAGTGTCTCAGTATACCTTTGCTATGTGCTCTTACAAGGAGAAAAAATCTGAACCAACAGAGATGATGCAATTGGACGGGTATACGGTAGACTACATTGAGCAAGCCAGTGGTAAGCTTTCACTTTCTCTCTTACCTCACTTTCTCCTCTCCTTATTTTTACACTTCAAAACTTGTAAAATATATTTTGAATGACACTTGAGTCATGTTACGTCTCTTATTTTTTCCATTGCTAGCCAATCTTATGGTCGGAATGGGTATGTCTATCATCTCCACTATGAAATCTTACTTTCTCCTCATGTGGAAGAAGGCTAAGGCATATTTCCCTTATTTTATTAGATCTCGAAGGGGGGAGGTTCTTCTTCAATGCTGTTAAGGAGGGGGATAGTGTACTATACGCCTGTGATGATGAGAATGAAAGCCATTTATGGGTGATGGCCATGTACCGGGCGACGGGTCAGGCCCACAAGCCCACGCCTCCACTCACTCCTGCCGCCAAGAATTCCACTATTTCTAAAATACAAGGGGGTGAGTACAACTAATTCTGTTTCCTGCCTTTGCCTCAATTAGAGGCTTTTATAACTTGAGTTCTTGTCTATAATTTAATTTTCGGATTAATTTCCCTAACTATAGATGCGGATCGAGCACGAAAGCACGGGATGGAAGAATACATATCCGCCGACCCATGTAAATTTGATCATCACAACCTCTTCCGTCATCTCCAGACATTAACCCTTGACTTTCGTCTTAATGACCCATACTGTTCTCTCGTAAGTTGAGGATTTTACCACTAGGGTTTTTTTCAGGTAGGAAGACAAAGGGAGAGATTTTGATTTTATGTGATATTCCAGGGATGGTTCAGTCCAGGGCAAGTATTTGTACTGGACGAGTACTGTGCTCGCTACGGGGTTCGTGGCTGCTACCGTCATCTCGTATACTTAAGTGACCTCCTGGATCGGACGGAACGCGGCCTCATGATTGACCCAACCCTTATCCACTATTCATTTGCATTCTGTGCTTCCCATGTTCATGGCAACAGGTTAGACATGTATGAATTCCTATTCCTTCTTTCACTCTCTTTCTTCAAGCTCCTGTCCAATGAATGCTAGTCCAGCATTAAATGGCTTAAACCACGTCTTGGCTGTATGTATTTTCAAACTTTTGAAAAAAATATGCCCAAAAACCAAAAATCATGCTCGTTTTATATTTGTGAACCACCATCCCCCCATAGCTCACCCCCCACTCTCTCCCACTTGTACAACTCTTAGTCTCTCGTACAATGCAAAAAGAATTTTCAAGTTTTCCAACAATGGTGATCCTGTTCTTTCTCTAAGCGAAAGCATGGTGTTCTATCTCCTCACCACCACCGTACCGTTGTTCTATTCTTTCTATTTCTTCTATACTTGGTCAGAAAAAAATGAAAAAGAAAGCATGGAGGAAAAATAGATTGGGCACATTTTGTTCTCAAACGGTTTTTCCTAGGGCACTAAATAAAATACTTACTAAAGTACGTTATGACTCTGATAATGTAGACCTGACGGGGTTGGTACCGTCACGTACGAGGAGAAAGAAAGATTTCAAGAAATCAAGGAACGCTTGCGAGTTCTCCTTGAGAATCAAATCACCAACTTCCGCTACTGCTTCCCTTTTGGACGGCCTGAAGGAGCTCTCAAAGCCACCCTCTCATTACTTGAACGGGTAAATATTTACGAAAAAAAAAAAGAAAATAAAGAAAAACAAGAAAAGTTAATCTTGACGAAGAAGGTCTATGAAGTTATTTTTTTGTAAACTTTTTTTTCTGCTTTTGCTCTAAAGGTTCTAATGAAGGACATTGTTACACCGGTTCCACCGGAAGAAACGCGTACTGTAATTAAAAAGTGCCTGGAAAATGCAGCTCTTGTCAATTACACTCAGCTTTCAAACGAGGCGAAAATTGACGGTAAGAAATTTTCTTTCCAACTTTAAACGTTCCTGCCCAACATTCCTGCCTCCCCCTTTCCAGGGGCAGGAGTAGCCAACAGCAGAAGACAAATTCAGCAGCTTGTATCCGCAATGATTAAAAAAAATGATTAGCGGCTTTTGAGTTTATTTTGTTCAAAAAAATTTTGCATGGTTGAAATTATACAGGGTGTTTAAATTTGATTTCCTCCGTAAAAGTTTTTCACATTTTTAAAATGCAGGAAACCGATATTTCTGATTTGAATTTTAGCAGGACGACTTCAGCAATCGATTCACTAAAGTCGAACGTAAATTAGGAAAACGAATCGTTTAAAAAAGTTTCTTGAAATATTGATTAAGTGAATTATACAAAATGAAAAACTTTCGCTGAGAGGATTTCCACACACTGTATTATTAATGACCTAGTTCAGCTTGATCCATTTTTCAGAATAAAATGATATCCTCAAGCAAAAGAGAAGGATCTGGTAGTATAGTATACGGGAAAATTACAGTAAAGTTTCACTTAAAGTAAAGTACAATGTGTCCCAAGAAATAGTACACCGGAGAAATTTTGCCATTTTTTGAAACTTATATAATCGATATTTCGAAACAACATTTTAGCAGTTTCACTTTAATCATAGCTGTTGATTGCTGAAGTCGTCCTGCTAAAAAAAATCAACAATATACTGGATTTTCGAATTTTAAAAAAGTGAATTTTAAAATTTTCTCCGGTATATTATTTCTTTGGACACGTTGTAGAATAATTAAGAATCTTTTTCTCCTTCTAAGGGATCAGAATTTATGCACCCTATTATTTTCTTTTCTATTCATGCACTCAATCTCTCATTTTCTCCTGCACTCACTTTCTTTGGTATATAGTCCCAGCCTCCCTGCTAGTGACATCGGGTAATTTGATTTACAATACTCGCTCCCACCTTTTTAATACTTGAGCGCTTTTAGAGAATTGAAATAGGTCGGATGATTGTTTTTCATTTTTTTCTTCCTTTTCTTTGTCTGCCTGCAGAAGACTTGAGTGGGGATGGGCAGGAGATTGCTCCGAGTAGAAGACTCGAGGAATTGATTCATTTGGCAGAACTCTGTGTGGATCTCTTACAGCAGAATGAAGATCACTATGCCGAGGTAAGGGAATAGAATTTCTTCCCTCTGAGTCTATTTATGATGCTTTCTCCGTTCTAAGTGTGTTGAACGTGATTTGAGTCCTTGATTATTGTGACTTTCCCTGCTTTCTCCAATATTCTCTCTCCCTCTCTCACTACTTGAGAGGGATGAGGGAGGAGAGGAAGAAAGTATTTACCCTCAATTAACGCCCTATCCATTGGGGTCCTTAATAATAAAAAATTCCTTCAACTCATCACATTCAGCCTCTTCAATTCCTCACTTTTCCACTAAAAAAACGAAAAAAAAAGAAGCAACCTTACTAATGGGCTATTCTAATCCATCCTCCCCCTACTTTCTCCCAGCCAGTTTTTCCCTGATTCGTGAATGTCTCAAGGAGTCTTTCTGATGTGTCTTTTTCTTTTTTTCTTTGGTGCTTTGACTGTTCTCTCTCTCGGTGGTATGCTGATCAAACAAAAAAAAACATACTTTGGTTTTTCCTTCATCTTCCAAAATTTCAAAAAAAAAAAAAAACCTAAAACTAAAATGATCTCTAAAAATCTCCCTATCTACTCTTCTTCATCTCTCTCTCTATCTCCATAACAGTTCCGTAAAGGGGTGAGTCACTTGTCTTTTCCTTTGATTTTATTTAGCATTACTTTTTTTAACTACTTTTTCTACTCTATATACTTTATTTTTACTTTCAACTCACATTTAGAATAAATTGAATACAACTTTCCTTGATCCTCTTTTTTTCTTTTTTTTTTTCTCCGTTGGGAGTTCAAACCTCCGAATCCTAGATACTAACACAACTTTCTTTTTCTCTTGCTTTCACTCATATAAACACTACACTCAACTTCAAACTTTGCTTCGTTGCTTTCCCTTCTCTGCAAATCTCATTTTGTTCTACTATACTTTATTTTTTTCTTTTACTGAGCTCTAAGCTAATGCTACACTTAGGAAATAACGACTGGAATTCCAATTAATCCGGAAAATTTGAGCGACTTTTCCTGAGGAAAAGAAAGCTCAATCAAGGTTCAAGCAGTGCAGACTTGTAACAGCCTTTTCCTGAACGTAATTAACTTCAAATGAGAAATGAAAATTCATCAGCCTTTGACTTCTGCCTTTGAATTATTAGATTCTATGAGCTGAGAAAGTTTTTCTAACTTTGACGTGAATGATCAATTCATTTTTCTTCTTCTTTGCCATTCTAGTAATTGATGCTGGAAAAAGTAGCTGTTCTGAGAAATCTGAGGTTTACGAGAGTCGAGGCTAAAGTTTTTTCAGCGTGAAAAAAGAGAAAAGCATAACTGTAATCTCAAAATCGTTAAAATAATAAAATAATACATTCTGCTTTCAACTGGCAACGAACAACCTTAGATCCCAGCGAGGGTTGAATTCTACCTTTGGAATTTGATATTTCTGTTAACCTATTCTATTATTTTAATTTCCAGAATGTCACCTTAGATTCATTGAGTAGTTGTAGAATTAGTTTAGACCTAATTTTCTGAATTTGTACCCCTCGTGTACAACATCGTCTCCAATTATTTGTTTTTTTCTGTTCTATTTTCTCTGTCAATTCTCTCTCGTGACCCTGCCTTTTGCCTTCTGTGACTTTCTTCTTCCCTGCCCTAAATACTGGAGTACAGGACAAAGTAAGTTTGGTCTCAAAATCCACTAACTCATTTTCTCCATTAATATCAGCTTTCACTCGCTTCTACGTTCCTTCAAAAAAAAAACGCCTGTCTCTTATCCATTAGAGCCTCTAGCAGCTTCCGTCAGTTTGATGAAAGCAGTCTGTCAAAGACTAATGTCTTTCGGCTCCTAATATCTCCTTGAGTAAACTTCCCGTTCAAGAAATAGAAATCTTATCAAGAACAAAGGATGTATACTTCTATGAGGAGTCTGGATCATTTTTTTTTGTTTAATTCAATCCTTATAATAATAAACAGTTTTCAAGAATATTGGAAATCTGAAGCCATAAATTAGAAATTCATAAAAGTGAAACCCCATAGTTGCCCATAGTTTTTCTCTCTCCTTTTCTCCTCTGCTTTTCAGCTTTCTTTTCTATTCAATCCATTTTATATTATTCAACTCTATTTCATATTCTTCATTCACGAAATCGAAAAGTTGCTAAGAAAAAAGCTTCATTTTCTCCCGTTACGCCTACGCCTTCACTTACTTTCTCCACTCTCTCAGCCTTTTTGTTTTTCTAAGATTCCTTTCAGAAACTCCTGGATTTACCTTACTTTCTAAACTATTTTTTTAATCCTCCTCTCGCTCCAGGACAAAAAAAAAAGCTGAATAAAGCCTGGGCTAAACTTTTTTTTTCCTTTTAATAAACAATTCTTGAGGCCTTGCATTGTGAGAATTAAAAAAAATTGAGCGTTGAGCTGAGTAGTAGTTTTCCTACCACAAATTCCCAGCATCCCCCTTGCTTCGAGGCTGCTGATTAAAAAAAGTGAGTAAAATCACTTACCGCCTCTAATGCTACTCCCTCAAATGCCACTCTTGTAAATTGCTGCTTTATTGAGATGTTAATGTAATTATTCCTTAGTTTTCTTTTTCTAGATTATTTAATTATCTTTTTAAAACACATTCCTACTGCTACTATTCTTTAGTGCTAAAAAACCGAAAAACGAATTTAATTTTGAAATTGATGGAAAATCCATTAATTCCTATTTACAGGCCTTTGCATGGTTCAGCGACCTTTTGGTGGAGCATGCAGAGATCTTCTGGTCACTCTTCGCTGTGGATATGGACCAAGTACTTGCAGAACAGCCACCGGACACATGGGATGCCTTTCCTCTCTTTCAAATCCTCAATGACTACCTCCGAAGTGATGGTGAGGGGCTTCTTTTTTTTTTTAAAAAACGGATTCGCCATCGTGTTCTAAAATTTCTGAATGATTTTTTTTATCAGATAATTTGAAAAACGGTAGATTTCATCAGCATCTCCAAGGAACTTTTGCTCCTTTGGTCGTAAGATATGTTGACCTCATGGAATCCTCTATCGCTCAATCCATACACAAGGGATTTGAAAAGGAGCGCTGGGAGATAAAAGGGTAAGGCTGTAATCAAAAAATTTAGAGAAAATGGCTCCTGTCCTAGAGACCTTTAAAAAAAAACGCTTGGAATTTTTTTTTAGAAATGGATGTAGTACGTCTGACGACTTGTTTTGGAAGCTTGATGCTCTCCAAGCATTTATCCGTGACCTCCACTGGCCAAATGCAGAGTTTGGATGTCATTTGGAGCAGAGGTTGAAACTCATGGCTTGTGATATGATTGAGTCCTGCATTCAGCGTACGGACTCATGTTACCAGCAGTGGATTAAGAAGGGAGTGACCTTTATTTCAACAGACTACATCATCCCAACGGAAATGTGTGCCATGATTAATGTCATTCTCGATGCTAAGAATCAATCCTTCAAACTCTGTGCTGTTGATGGAGTTGACGTGGTAGGGTCATTTGAATTTAATTTCTTTGAAAATAAGAATGCATTTTCAAAATTAATTCCTAGCACCAGTACCATACGAAAATTGATGAGCTGATTGATAAAGCTCTGAGTGGGATGACCCAAGGACTCACAACGAAGCTCATGTCCGTTCTCGAGAGCACGCTGTCTAAATTATCCCGCTATGACGAGGGGAGCCTTATCGGGAGTCTCCTTAGCTTCACAGTAAGCTTAAGTGTTTTAGTACAAAAGAATCGAAAAAAAAAATAGTTTCTATGTACTTCCAGCAAAACGTCTCCGGGTCCGGTAGAGAATTGGGTCAGGCCTATGTTAACTTTACGCGGAACTGCATGGACCAAATTCGAACAAAAGTCACGGATGATTTATGGATAATAAATTTTTTCGAAGTAAGAGTCCTTCTTTATCAAATTAATTAAAATTTCTTAAAAATATTCATTGTTACCCTTCCAGTTGTGGTACACACTTCAGATGCAGAGTCTCTGCAGCTGGCTATCAGAGCGACTCGACCATTCTCTACATCCATACCAATGCACCTGTCTCGTCCATATCGTGAGGGTGGGTCTTCATACATTCACATCAAAAATAAATTCCGAAAAAAAATCACCTTAATTTTTTTTTTCTTTTTAATTTCAGAAACTCTACTCTGATTTTGAGCTGCAAGGTGTAATGGAGGAGAAATTAACGTCAAAGGCCTATCAAACAGTTTCTTCGAGAATGACCACTGAAGAGGCTACCTGCTCTCTAACAACGGGAAGTCGTGGGGATGATGACGGGTAACTGAGAAGAGGCATTCACTTTGTTCTCGCGAGTACGCATGCGTGTCCGTAAAACCTCCATATTTTTTTGAGAACATGGATACCCATCACGTATTTCCCTGCCATGGCGTCCCTATGTCCCAGAATTGTGAATTGTGTACGCAACTGGCTCACTTTTGCTTCTGCAGCGATCATTTTTTTTTTTTTTGGCTAAATTGACATTTCTTTTACTCGCGAGAACGAAATAATGCACAGGCATAGAGACGTGCTAATGTTCATGCGTACGTTTTTCAGGGGTGAAGGCGGCGAGGATGAAACAGACAGAAGACCAAAAGTGACAATGCGAGAGGCAGTAGGGGAAGATGGTGCTAATTTGATGTCGAAGCTGACAACGGCCTCATCCAGCGTTGTTGGGAAGATGGGAAATGTTGTTGGGAAGGGGTTGGGCGGCCTCACTTCTAAACTTGGAAGTGGGTCTTGGTTCTAAAAACTTCATCCCATTACCTATAATGTACGGAAATCTTCCTTCCTCTTCTATAAATTTCACCTCCTTAAAAACAATTTAGTCAAAAAATTTTCTTATCATCATCATCACTACTATTATAATTACTACTACAAATTCGAACGTTTTCTCACCTCTCTTCACTTTTAAAAAGGAAAAAAAAATGGAATCCTAAGCTCCTAACCTTTAGCAAACTAGTCCCGAGCACTGGAAACCTTAGAAATTAATTTGGCCAATTTAAAAAAAAAAAAAACATTCAGAAATTACAATACGAAAAAATTAATTCCTTCAAATTATTATTATGCTACACCGACAATATGTGAGTCAGAATTTCTCTTTTTTTACCCATCTTTTCCGAGTGGGAACTATAATCCTTACAACGTTTAATAATTAAAAAATAAACTGATGATGCTCAGGGCTATTTTCTTTGCATCAAATACCCTCTGCCTTAAATTAACTTAAACATATACTCCTCAACCGTAATGAGGAAAAAATGAAGAAAAACTCTAGGCATTTTCTCAGTTAGTTCCCAAAACTAACATAGATTCGTTGGCAAATAAAGTAATCCAGCGAGCGAGGATTTCATTGGATGAAAGGGAGAAACTTATGTCGACGCCATTTTGTTTCTTCTTATAGATTCTCTCTTAGAAATCAAAATGCCAATAATATTATATTCTTTGCCCAGAGACCAGCTGATGTGATTCTTTCGTAATTTCTCATGATTATTATTAGTAGTTATTTTAAAAACTCCAACCAACCGTTGAATTTTTTTTTTAAACTAATATAGCCCAGATTAAAATTTTAGTAGAAAATTTAAGACTATGTAAAATCTTCGGAAAAAGTATTCAGGAAATTGTGAGCGGAAACAAAGAAATCTCGACTGTTAACTATTGCTATTTATATTCTTGTTGTTTATGTATTAATTATTATTATTATTATTATTATTATTATTATTATTATTATTATTATTAACGTCATCATTAGAAATCAAGGTAGGGCATGATTTATCATAGTCTAATACTAGACCTCAGTTAATAATAATAATAATAATAATAGTAAAATTTGGAAGAATAAATACAGACTAATGTAAACAAGGGAGAAATAAAAAGCTAAAACTTGCTCAGCTCAAGCAGTTGATAATGACGGAGCTATTAGAATTGTCACAATAAAATTGTGGGGAAAGAAGATACCTTGATTTGGCTACTTTTTAAGTCAGCGCCTCTGTTTTTCCAACAGACTCACTGATTTCGAAGTAATAAAAATGAAAGAGATTTGGGCATGCGTGCGCCTAACACACTCTGTCAAGACAAGTAGACGTAGAATTCGACAGGATTTGAAGTATTTGTGAATACTTGAGCTTGAGCCCCATCGTTTTCACTTCCAAGTCTTCTAGCTCCATCTACTTCACCTGCTGAGGCACCTGCTGTCGCTGTAACGAAAATCATGTCGTTTTGCTCATGAAGGCCTCTATCACTCCCTATCACTATTTCACCCTCTTCAAGGTCTTGAGAAAATCCAGAGCCTTGGCTCATTCCTTCAACTGTCCTCTCCTTTATTGACAGATTACTAGTCTCAAATTCACTTTGGGGAGTAGGATGCTCAGAGTTACTGCTGTAAGATGTTTCAACTTTTAACTCCCTCGCTAGGCCATCGTCCCTTCGATCAGTTTCAGACTCATATTCGACTAAATCGTAGGGATGATTCTCATGGAGGCCTGGGGAAGCCATGATATAATAGTTCCTTCCTTCTCCATTTGTTCCATCTTTGGAATTGACTAAACGATATACCGGATCCGCATCTTTAACTATTGATCCTTCATCCCGCACGTGTTGATTAGTCTCGTTACTCGTATCACTAGAAACTCGGAGTAACTGCTTTGAACCACGCACCAGAGGTGAGACTCCATTTTCATTGAGAATTCCACGGAGGTCATGCGTCACTACATGGAGACCGTTCGGCAGAATTATTGCACCGTCTTGCACAGGTAAGGTATGTAAGATGTCCATGCTATTAGACATTTCTGCAATGATATCCGGTAATGGTAACGAAGGTTGCTGTTCTCCGTAGTTTACTTTCCAACCAGGGCCTTCATTCATTGCAGTTTTTTCGTAAGGGATCTCTTCCATTCCAGGGTCTTCCTTCTCTTCTGCTACGCTTTGCTCCACTTTTACAATAAGTTCTCCTACATTTAATTTAGCAGACAAGTCATCGTCTCCCGGTAGATTAACGCCTCGGGCTGGTGAGTCGGACTCAGGCTTAATAACATCGAATTTCCGAGATAGCATATTCTTGTACTATAAGAGAAAATCTAAGTCATAAGCTGCATATCTTCCCACTCGGCTGGCTGGTAGGGGTATCGCGTCGAGGCAGGGTAAGAGGGCTAGCGCCATTGGCGCTCGCCGACGTGCAATTCAGAACTCAGTATTACAAAACCGGACTTGAACACCCGCGCGACAGCACGTAAGTGTGAGGAGGCTTACCCGACTTTTACCCATTCCCTGTACTAGTCTGTCGAAAGCGTCAGCCTTCTTCATTGCCAGTGAATCTAGAGCATGAAACATACATATGACGAGGGCCAATTGTATGAAACCGAATTTAATGGTGATCAACTTACAGCTAACGTGTTCAGGTATGCTGTCGGAGTGATAATTGCATTCAGTAGAAATTCCTGGAACAAATGAGTCGCAAGTTTGAATTTTACGGACAGGAAAAAAATTTTCTGAAGCAGTAATATGTGCTTACGAAGTTCTGGATCTAGAGGCTCCAACAGACCTTCGGCATCTATTTTTGGTTCCGGTTGGATCTCAGTTTTGAGCAATAGGGAACGGAAGAAGAGTTGGGATAAGGGTGCACTGGGTAAACTTCGACCTAAACCCAAAGAACGATAGAACTAAAAGCTATAAAGGGAGAAGCAGGCTTGGGCGTTAGCGTTACCTGGAAAAGCAAAATATCTCCCTACAGTTCTGTAATTAGCGAGAAGCATGGCTCGTTTAGTTGGGGGAGCTAAATCAAACGTCCCCATGATGTCCTCTGTATTCTGTAACTGTGCTTTGTAGATAGCAGGTGGGATGACCTTTTCCTTATCGATAACTTTGGTCCCCTTCCTTCTAACTGGCTTTCGTTGGTTACCTTCTAGTCCTGGCTTAATCCCACTCATGACAGGCGATGAAGAACAGCCTGGTAATTACAAACTAATCCGAGCCGGTCATATGGACGGCTTTGCCAAAATTCGAGAGTCTTAGTTGTTGCAGTCAAGTCAAGTCTGAATAATCTAAGCAAAAAATAAACAAAACAAGAGGAGTAGTAAATAAATGTGAAAGTGAAAAATGCAAAGATGCAAGTGCAAAAGGTGACGTGGTTACCTGTTTAGTCTGACCCTTCTGACCTGAAAACATACGATTTAAATAACTTGTGTCAATGTCAGGCGTCACACTTAACTTTCAATTTGATAATTTTTAGTTTTTGAATTTTAATTTTTTCTGAATTTCTGAATTTGAAATAGGCGGTTTGATGAGAACCAGTCTTGGCGTAGCGGGAGAGGGTGCTACGAGCAGGCATCGTAAAAAATAAACTGGAATATTTTAATTAGCAAATCCACGGATGAGCTTAACTTTTTTAAATTAATTAATACTAATCTTTAGTAAGATAAATTCATAAGATTTTTTAATACAATTCGATGCTGACTGTCACTCCCAGCATAACAATTTTTGGACGGAGGTAATACAGATAAGAAATCCCACTCGCGTGGAACATGACTCGTAGCCAACTCGTAGCATATACTTAATTTCCTAATTTAATTGACATATCAGAGCTCAATAAACTCACTCAGTAAGTGATCCATTTACCGGAAAGTCCTACATCATTTACACATTAATAAAAATATACTTCGGATTATTTTGGTGTGACGTGAAGGACTTCTTGGTATACATATTTAAGTTAGTCATTTTAATATGCTAAATTTGAACGACTAGTTATTTAGAGATGTTTAAAAATTTGTTTTGGCATGAATACTGCTGAGGTAATTGACTAGAGCATTTAAAATTTACGGGAATTGAAAGGGAGCAAAGTCAGGCTTGCAAAGGACTCCACGGGAACGGTAGAAGGATCCAATACTGTTTTTACGCGGATGAACTTCACCACGCTTGTTGAGTACTGATTGCAGTAGTTTCCATCCATACTCGGAGTTTGAGGTTGGTGGGCGACAGAATTTGGTTTCCGGAAGTCCGCAATTGTATCGAGATGTGAGGTAGCCCTTAGTTCCACCTCCCTCACTACTCTGACCTGTTATTCATAAGTCAAGGTTATCACCCATGAATACAGAAAAGCAGAAATTTTGAGATTTAGGCAGAGATTCATGCTTTTCAATTTCAACTGCTTTTACTATTTTTATTATTCTGATTCATTAGCCATTCCACCTTGTCCTTCAGACGTAAACGCAGAAGGAATTATGGGTCAGCTTTTGGCGGAGCTAGAGTGCTACTTCTAATGGCTTTCTCCTTTCACCTTTCTCTCTGGGTTTCAGCAGACCTGAGAAACCTTCCGTGATTGTCACCGGGTGTAACACCTCAATTCTTCCCACACCCACTTACGTTATCACTTAAATTCATCTTCAGAAAAGAACATCGAAACTATTCCCTTGAAACAATTCTCAAACGCAAAGAAAGAACACAAGAACAAGAATGTACATGGTGTACAGGTAAAGAAATTCAAATGGACGCCAACATATAAAACTTTAAAACCGTCATTCAATTGAACTTTTAATGCTCAGATCTTCCAGCTCTAAAAAATAATTTTAGAGCTGAAGAAATTATTTATTTATTTGTTAACTGAACGGAACTGAATTTAATTTTCTGGATTTTTTATCTGTTTGCAAGACTAGATTTTCAAAATTAGATTTCTCAGTCTTTTTTTCTTTTTGCTTGGTTTCTTCTTGTACCATTTTACCTAGAATTACCCCCTTCTGGAAGACAAAGAAATGACCCACTCACAAAGTCCTCATCACCTCCATCCGGGGTGGGTGGGGCGGAGCTCGTAAGTGAAAAGGGAAAAGTTTAGAAATATTTTGTTTTGGCTGGATTCGAAAAAATAATTCCTTACTTGTAGACTTTCTCTGAGAAGCTAAGAAAAAAATTGGGCTAAATTGAGTAAAGTATTGAAAACATAAGCTGGAAAGACTGGTTGCAGTTATTGATACTTGGCCTGTAAGGGTTCCCAATTTCTCTGACCGGACCCGCTATTTTTTCTGCTTTTAATTTGGAGAATGCGGCTGTGTTTTGATATAATTAAGAGGAAAAGCGTTTCCATTGAGAATTTTGACCAAAAAATGTGGAAGGAGATCAAAAGTGAAGAAACGATCCCCACTCCTTTCCCATTTTCCTTTCACTCCCCATTAACAGTAGGAAAAAATGGATAGTCCAAGCAGAGAAATTGGGACCGCTTACAGGCCAAATATCAATAAACCTTGCGAATAAAAATGAGTAATTGCGGAACTGGGTTTCGATCAAGGTTGGTCTACGTCTACCGATGAGCTAGAATTTCAAAGCCGAAATAATGAAAACGAGCACAATAGAAGGATGTCTACCCTTGGCCAACGGGCAAGCTTTGGCTGGACAAGGAAGTGAGATCTCGGTATTATGCAATTATGTTAATGGAAACTCACCCTCATAAAGAAGAGCCTTTTGCTCTTCGGGTGGGATTCTCATCGGAATCGTAGGGTCTTGGTAACACTCGTCACAGGGATCCGGTCCAACTTGGATAGTAAAGGGAGTTGGTGGCGCTGGCTTGGGTGGTGGGACACAGAATTTGAAATACTCGTCTCGGCTATCCATCAGTTTTTTGGCCAGTCTGGACGGAGAAAGAAGCAATTTAGCCGAAACCAACCATACTGTCAATTTTCCTATTGTACAAAGCTAAGAAAATCGTAATGGTCAAGGAAGCCTTTACTCTTTCTTGTCCTGACAAATGGCCATGATGCGTCCCTGGATAGGACCAATGTTATTATACCAAATACAGTCTCTGTTGTGCTTAAACCTTGGAAAATAAAATAAAAAACGTTACACAGCTTTATTTTTAAAAAATTATTTTTTTTAGTAGCAAAGATCAAAAGGCTTTGAATTTTTCTTACCAATGTTCCCGTGCTCTCATTTCATTGTTAATTGTTTCTCGGACTTGACCCGAGGAAACAACGTCCATTAAACAGTTGCGTGGCATTGTAGTCTTTATGCTTTACAGGCTCAATTTAAAGAGAGAAAATTATATTGAAAGAATGAAAATAAAAAGATGCCCTAACTTTATTAAAAAACCTATGATTTTTTGAACATTAAAAAAATTACAACCGTACTCTCCTAACCCTAGAATTGAACTGAGAGAACTTGTGGCTTTCGCAATTTATTATTTCAGACGTGCAACCTAGAAAAAAGAGGTCTGTATGTATATGACGACGGTGGTGGTGGGGTGACCTGTGTCGTTTCCATGGAAATTTAGAGCGCATATTAGGTTTCGTGCATAATGAGTAGTGCAGAATACAAAGAAATTATTAGAGGTGTAGGCAATCACTGGCAGTTTCGTAATGAGAGTCCCAATAATATTGACCTGTCACCCAAATAAAAAGGCGTGGAAATTTTTTACGTGCTTTCTAGTATAGAAGAAAGCAAGTAAAAAATGTCAGCTTAGACAATTTTTGTATAGTGATGCTTTTAATGTGTCAGCTTGATTTTCAGACAAAAAATAATTTGAATTGAATCTGGGAAATTGACAGTTTTTGATAACGACACGGCGGCGGTGATCAAGATGGGTTTGTTTAATCGTAACAATTTTAAGCCTGATGACTAGGAAAACTGGTAAATCAAGAAAACAAAAACCATAATCTTGAAGTCAAAATCCATTATTTGTCTACTCCATTCGACGAATTAAGATCATAAATTTTCCAATAAGTGATAGTTTGTTATACAAACCGCGTGGTCAAGGAACCTAAACTGGCAGCATTTTATAATATTCTTCCTTATTTATTAGGATGGTCAAGCCCTTTGAAACTTCCGAGATTTTTCCAATTCGCATTTTCTTGTATGCATCTGTGCATTAGCTCGGATCCATTTATTTGCAACTGCAAAATCAAAGAAATTCTCAGAAAAAGTTTTGAATATTTTTCAAACTTCTTACCGTGTTTCGTTCCGTGAAGGACAGGGCACCCTAGAAAAATAAAATTTGAATAAAAAAAATTAAACGGTGTTGATTTTTCAGGAAGGAAAACGCGTCATGAGTTTCTGATTTTTTTTTTCAGGAAAACCCATCAGGCCTGAATTGATAAATTGAAGTCCTAATTTTTATCATTAAAATCCTCAAAAGTAGTTTTGGGCTAATGAGGAGTAAAAAGTATCCGGAGGAATATGATAGGCTTAATCAAAGGACGCGTAATGATATGCGCTTGAATTACCTCCATGCAGACTAAGTGGATCCCTCGTTCCATCAGTTCGAAGATTGTACCTGTTCGTAGAAAAAAAAGGATCATGCAGATGTAAGTAATATCTGTATTCAATAACCATTCATCGGCAATTTATCGACCGAGCAGATCAGAGTATCCGATTGCGGAACCAAAATTACTTCTGAATATAATTGAGGGTTGAAAAACCACCACGAGCAGAGGTAATTAGTTGCTTAGAAGCCAGTCACAGGTGTAAAAATTTTTTACAATCACTTGCAGCGGTTCAACCAAAAAATTTTCCACCTATTTTTCTTCAACATTATTTTTCAAATCTTTTGTGAAATCGTTTTTGCAAAAAGACGTCCCTGTCGGTTCAACTTTGTTCTCATTAATGAATGAATTTTTAAAAACAAAACAAAATGGAAGATTTAATTACGAGCAAAAACAATAACGCAATAAAACTTTAAAGCCTTTAGCTGGAACCTGTAATGCAAGGGAAATCTGATGTTTCCGAAATTCACGGTTTAGAGGTAAAAAATCTGGGGTTTCAAAGAAGCTCAGAAAATTTTTTTAGCTATTATGCATTGCTTGTCCAGTGTTAAAAAGCGCAAAACCTTTTTTTCTCATCATACCAGTAAAATGGTAGCTAATATGGAGGCGCAGTCACAACATTGATTTACTTTGGCAGTGGTGGGGAGATAAAGCAGCTCGCTATTACATCATTAGCTGGTTGAGCTTATTAGTTTACAATTATTAGCTTACCAGAATAGGGCTGATCCTTTTATGGGTTGGCAAGCGACCCCAAGTCGTGGGAACGCCGTTCCTCCACCCCTCTCAACGCTCGAGAGCTTTTTACATGGAAAGAAAGAAGGGGTGAAAGTAAGAAAGGAAAAATACCTTAATTGGATCTGAGAAAACAATAAGGGTACAATTATCCTTACGTATAGCATAAATGTTGCAATTCTATCTCCCATTAATTTCTCCTCAGCCCCAGCAACAAACTATGTAACAAGAAAAAGGAAACCTAAAAACAGATTTTCCTGACAGTGTTGTGCAATATTCGGTTAGGTATTACTTCCTCATGGAGCAAGTCGAGGTGGGGATTGTAGTGCCCACCGATTCCATAGCTAGCAACCTGTAGGTCTTCTGCCGCCCAGGGACTCAGTACTTTGAGCCCAGTAATCATTTGAATTCGACGTGGAATTCTTTTAAGGAGCGGATCGGATCCTTCCTTAATCCACGATGTGGTTGATGTACGAGTCGTAGAGTAGCTTTCTTCTATGTTTGTTCCCTGGACTTTTGCCCGTAACATTTTAGGAACCGCTAGTTTAATGACCCTGTCCATCACCTGCTCACTGATGACTTCGTGTATTTGAATTACCGGAGGATTGATATGTAAAACTTCTAATTTTTCTACAAATATTGGCACGGATGGACTGGGTTTGAAATAGCAGGTGAGTAGCCTTCGTTGGCTTTCTGACTAGGAAAAACAGAAAAAGAATTCAGCCAACTGGGGTTTCCTTCTCAGCAAATAAAAATTTACCTGCAACTCTTTTCCAGAACACAGAGCAGCAAAATTGTAGAGGTCGTTGATATTTTCTTGCTCCTTGTATAGAACATGGATATGCTGGTCAGAATTTTTTTTCAGAGGCAGTGCTTCCTGAACGGAATCCTCCAGAAATTCTTTAAGCCCTCCAATTGCTCTCTTGAAGACGTAAATATTTTCTGGCTCGTGACGCTGAGTCTCATCGTGCTACAGATTAGCTGATTTAAAATACTGAAAATTATTTTAGAAGCTTAACTCTTCTAGACCTGCTTAATAGCTTCGTCAAGGTCCTTTAGTACCACGGTGGCTGAAATGCTGCTGTCGTCTCCTTCCTTCGTAAGTTTGTATGCTCGATGAAGCCACTCCTAGAGTCAAAGAAATTCATTAACCGATTTCGGGGTGTAAAAACCTAGCTTAGGCAAGGGTATTCCGAATAAAGCATTAATTAATTAATTAAATTAGTAACGCACGCCCCCTCCCCCCGCTAGTTTATACGGAAACTTACTATAGCACGAATGTAGATTTCTGCTTGAAGGGCGTATATCCCAACTTGATAGCAATCCATTGCCGTGAGACCTGATCGCGTTTCCAGTCCCTGGAAATTTCCGCTGGTAAACTGAAAAAGTAATAATGGAAGTTTACTAATTATTTTCGAGAATTACTTGACTACCAAAGTCATTTACATCAGTGATATTGAGATTATAGGCGTCCTGCACCCTGAGCATCCCTTCAACTGCACCCTGCACATCGCGCGGCCCTGGAAATCGAATTCCCTTTCGCACTTTCTCCATGGATTTGAAGAGTTCTAAAAAATACCAGATCAGAAAAAAGTTCGTATAATTTTCTTTGAATAAAAAAATAGCCAGTAAAATCGTTTGAATCCGCTATGCTTCTTCGGTGGGCGAATAGTTGACTCAGAGAGCACATGCGACTTTACCATTTGCAAAAACTGTTTTAAATACGTTCCACTTGGGCAAAATTTTGATGCTTGGCGACAGCCCTTGCAAGGGCCAGTTTTTTGCCATCGGAATTGTGAGGTTCGCTTTAATTTCATCAGCATACGAATGCTCAGGTTCGCATACAATGCTTCAGTAGAAAGCAGAATTCTGTGGAACCTCTCAGTCATGATGGCAACGGAAACTTGTATGGGATTGCCAGAATTCCAAGTTTTAAAATTTTAGGCCGAGGGGAGGGTTTTCAAAACAATTTTTGCAAAAGGCACAGTAGCCGGAACACTCCCCCCCCCCCCGCAGGAATCGCTTTCGTCCCATAGACTTTCAATTATTTCGAGAAAAAAATTTCTTCGTCTTAACTATTCTAGTTTTATTTACAGTTTGTCAATCACCTTTTTCATATTGATTCCCGATCTCTTTTTCCAAGTCCTGGAGCTCAACGACGAAACGACGAATAAGACGATAAGTCATCAATGGATGGGATGAGACTCTCACGCTCAATTCATCCAATTCAGCTTTGTCTCTGTAAAGTTTGACACTATTCCTGATTGGGCCATTTGACTTAGTTCTTAGGCTTCCTGGAAGGACGCTCTGCTCATAATCCTCCAGATACCTTCATTTCGAAAAATTATGCCTTCAATTTGACTATGCTTTTCTAGCGAACCAAATCAAACCTCACCCTTTGACTTTCTCCAGCCTTTTCTCCAGTACCACCGCATACTCAGAAAATAGCTTGAGTAAATTCTGTTCAGCTATGCAGGTTAAATTAATTTTTTCCGTCAAAACTGATATCACGCTTGGAAATTAACTCACCTTTCATTAATTTCTGAACTGAGGTAGGGGATGTAAAATAGTCATCTCGACTGGAGTAAGTAGATACAACCAAAACTAAAATTAATACTATGAGATGCATTGCTGCATTTAAAACAAAAAAAAGTGAGCACGCAATTAATAACTGTAAATGCACTGCGTGAAGAAAAAATAGTTGGCTACTCAGTCAGACCGGCTGGTTTTTGCAATTAGGGCACCATCAGTTAGATGGGAATTTTCCGGGTGGGACGATGATGGCATAAGGAGAGTCACTTTTCACCTGAGCAAACTATACTGCAGGTGTTCCCCGCAGAAACAGAGTCTGAAAACTGTATATTATTTTGATTTTATAATTTTCATAGATTTGTTGGGATTCTGATGACCAAGAGGATGCAAGATTTCCTCGTTTGCATTCAACCCCCAACCCTTTCTCCTCATCAGGTTCTGATTCTTGAGATTTATATCGAGATTTGTGATTATGTAGTACCTGGTTTGCAAAAGGATTTTAACCTCAAACGTGGATTTGTGTCGTTACTCCCAAGCAAACTTATAAAAAACTTGGGCACGACCTTTTTTTCCTTTCTCAAAATTCGAAAGCCAAATGTAAACTACGACATAAACCTCTGAGTCGCTAAAATGTAAATAAATAATAATTTGGCGTTTTTTCCATCAGTTCCATAGCCTTCAGTACTTCAGATATATGAAGAATTGACTTTCCGATAAAGAATCCAAGTAGTCTAGCAGCCAAAGCTGGTGACCCACGTCTTTTTCTCGAACCGAAACCCTTCGCTGAAATCCCACCCGCTCAACGTAAAATAATACCGTATCCCCTCGAATGTTACGCGCTCTCGCCTATTTCGCGCGCAACGTATAAAGCCCGTAGCTATTAGTTCCAAGGCTGGACCATGTATAGCTCGCACTTCATAAACAATGCACACCGAAAATTCAAAAAAATAGTGCCCCCCCCCCCCTCCCTATTATTGGGAATGTCCGTCCGTCCGTCCGGCTGTCCGGCCGTCCGTCCGGCTGTCCGGCCGTCCGTCCGGACGTCCGTCGTCACCTACAGATCTCAGCAACGGTTGGTCCGATTGACTTGATTTTTGGTATGAGAGTTCCTTAGGGTCCCTAGTTGTTCACTATTAAATATCTAAGCG